>APFE031271009.1:0-15858 GCA_000404065.3 Pinus taeda | reverse complement strand
AATAACACAATACCATGAACCCAATACTTGGGATCAACACTTTTGGATGCAATACCACGAACCAAAACCATAGGATAAAAAACTGTCGGACTAATACCATGAACCAATCATGAAAGTGCGTGAACTTTTCTCCACTTGAAATAAACCTTTCTCTGCATAAAATTCCGTGAACTTTTCTCTACATGAAATAAACTTTTCTATGCATAAAATTCCGTGAACTTTTCTCCACACAAAATAAACCTTTCTCCGCATAAAATTCCGTGAACTTTTCTCCACATGGAATAAAGTTTTCTCTACATAAAAGTCCGTGAACTTTGCTGCACTATAATTTATCATCTGAGATGAGTGGGTTGCAATCAAGTACAACATATGTATCATAATGCCAACACTGTTTCCATCCGATGCGAGTTGATGATAGAGGGAGCTCCCACCTAGAGTCCACGGAGGGTATGTGTGGAGTTGTTCTGCTTAAAACTCATATATAACTCCTGGAAATCCATTGTGATTAGCCCAAGAGTGCGAAGCCATTCAGCATCGAGGACAATGTCGCACCCTCCCATGTGTATGGAAAACATGTGGGTCTTCAACTAATAATCCCCCATTTGAAGTTTGACATTTTCATAACAGCCTTAACATTTCATTGTGCCCCCATCCAAAATTTGGACTTGGAAGTTAGAAACTGCTCGTACAAAACAATGCACTGCTTCCATGACTTTTTGATGGATGAAATTATGTGTACTTCCACTATAAATCAAGACTACTACTGGGCGATGTTTAATAAAACCTCTGATTTTGAGAGTTTGAGTTGAAGAAATCCCGGCCAAAGCATGCAATGAAATAACTGGTTCGTCAGGGACATTGTTCTTTTGGTTTTCCTCTTCTACCGCCTCAGGTTCCTCAAGTGGTGGATCTTCCTCTGATGCGCTGTAATCAGTGACATCAATTTGAAAAAATTTGGGCTCCTTGCATTTATGACTTGGGGAGTATTTTTCATCACAGTAGTAACATAATCCCTGCTTTCTTCTTTCGGCCATTTCTGCAGGTGACACCTTTTGAACCTTAAGTGTTTGAGTCATGCTGTGAGCCTATGGGGGGCGACCCTTAGCAGTGAAATTTGGGTGAATGTACTGGACTGCTAACGCATGTTCCACGTTAAGAGATACCTTGGAAGCCTCCATCCATGTGGGAGGGTGGTGCAGTAGGACGTGGGCTTTTATGGCCTCTTTAAGACCACTGATAAAACATGCCGTGTAGAACACATCTGAGAGACCCCTAGTGCGGAAGGCTAAGGCTTCAAAGGCTGTAACATATTCATCCACTGTGCCAGTTTTTCAGAGCTTAGTAAGACGACCGAAAAAAGAAGTCTCCTAGTCAAAGCGTTCTGTAATAGCTTTTTTGAAGGTGGTCCAAGTCACAAAACTTCCATTGCAACATTGATGCCATTACCACCATTGCCACCTTTCATTGTCCAAGTACATGCTCCCCACCATAAGCTGAGTCTCATTATCTAAGATGTTATTCAGATTGAAATACTACTCCATTTATGCTATCCATGTTCCCGGGTGAGAACCATCAAATTTATCCATATCCAATTTGGGAGGTCGCGGACAGGATTGTTGGGGGGTGCCCCAGAGGTGAAGAGAGTGACTAGACTCACCCTCACTATGTCCATTTCCAATATACGCCTCCTCGCGGGCTTCCTCCTTGCCCTTAGGGATTATGCTAGTTAGTATGTGAAGCTGAATTTGGAGGGATTGCAAGGATTGTTGAAGTTTGTCCATCCTCTCATTGGCCATAGCTTGAGCTCTAATTGCTACCATGCACCGACCTGATGTTCTTTAAATTTGGGACTGCCCGAATTTTTTTCACTAAGAATTGAATGGTACCACTGTGCTCAGCTCGTCGTCCTGATTCTGATGGGCTAGATCACCAATAAGCGCCCTAGGGGATCTTAGACTTTTGTTTTTAAAATCCTAACGGAGTTTTACTCCTTCCTTAGGAATACTACAGTAGTCGAATCCTCAAAATGTCAATGCTACGAAAAATTCTGCGAAAATCATGCCCCAGTATAGGAACCCCACACAACTACTCAGATCCGATGGATCTGAGAGATCTGAATGGCGGATCAAATAGCTCTGAGCGGCGGAACATATTGCTGTTGTGGATCTGATGGATCTAATAGAGCGGAATGGATAGTCTGCTAACTCGGAACTGCGGGATTGATTTCTGCTGCTATTGCACCCCTTTATGAGAGCGGATCTGGCAGAGATGATGTGTGATCCCCAGATAGAAAAGGGAACTATGGTCTCGAGGAGTGTCAGGTGCTACAGATCGCAATATACATAAGGGTCTGACAGTAGTACTTGGCCCAATGTTTCAGGGCTCTAACTAAGGAGGATCAACCGTACCCTTAGCCGTACAACCCGACTACCCTATCGTACGGGAAAGTAATCTCTCTGAGTGATGTTCTTGGTGTATTGTAGCAGCAAGATGTCCGACAATTTATCTATGGCAAGGTTTCAGAGGAGCTAAGGGCTTTCGATATAATGAGAAGGTACTTGGAAGATAGTCTGTACGCAGTTCTGTCTAATGCGCCACTACTCGAAGGGGTACCTATAAGGGTTACAAGGGAGTCCAACAAGTGTGACCACCTCTTGTATTTCCTGCATGCATGCCTCCCCAATCTACAGGTTTATGCACTCAACGACGGATCCCATGGTTTAAAGATGCCAGAACACATCTCTAGCCAAAAAAAAAATTGCTAAGAAATGGAGATCCCACCGGCCCTGGCAGGTGCTCTGATACCACTTGTTATGATCTCAATCTGCAAAAGATACCCAAATACAGAATATGCGAAGAAAGATACCCATAACATAGAATAGTGAGAGACAACAACAAATATTTTATTATTCAGAAAGCAATGTTCACTTGCCTCTTCGAGGGGGCAACCTCTAATAGAGCAGAGCTCGATTCAAAATAAGACACGATGCTCCTCGCAGGGAGTCCCTATCCTTTATATATGAATCATACATGCAATACCATGGATCAATACCATGGGTTTTATTAATACCATCTATCTAATACCATGGCCCATTTGCAACTAACTGTGGTCCCGTCATTAATTGTGGGTTAACCATTTACAATTATTAATATGGGCTTTATTGACTCTTTAATATGACTCGATCCCACTACATAAATAAGGGGGTTAGGGTGGAACCTTAACACTGAGAAACATGTATTTCATGTCGTCACAAAAAAATTAAATTTTGGGGCCATGACAATGTTATTTTTACTTAATCCCCAAGGGAAAGCTGTGATACATGTAGAAAATGTTGATGATTTTAAATGGCTCCATTCCTCTTATTGCTCTGTGCTTTGCCAACTTGAATCCACAACTATGAAAGAGTATTATTTCAAGGCAGATCACTCGACTACACTCTCAGCACGTTCCTCCAATTTGAAATATATAAATCCAAAATATTTATCCATGCTAAATCATCTTTGTTTCTATCTTCCACAAGTTTATCCCAAAATGGACAAGATCCTTTTCTTGGATGATGATGTTGTGGTGCCGAACAATTTCATGCTCTTGTGTTCAGTAGATCTTCATGAAAAGGTTAATGGTTTAGTGGAAACTTGTGGAGAAATGTTTCGCCTGTCTGACAAATACCTTAATTTTTCCAATCCGCACATAGCCAAGCACTTTGATCCTAATGCTTGTGGTTGGGCATATGGGATGAATGTGTTTGATCTCAAAGAATGGGAGAAACAAGATATAACTGGAATATATCACAAGTGATAGAACACGGTAAGTGTGTAGTGTGGTTTATTTATGTTAATTCCTGTGATGCTTACTTTAAAATATTTGAAGTAAATCTAATGTAATTACCTAGAAAACTTAATGGAGTTTTCTTTGTTTGATTTCTAATTTTTTCTTTTATTGTAAGTTAGAATGAGGATAGAGTGTTTTGGAAGCTTGGAACACTACCCCCTGGATTGAACGCTCTATGGATTGACCCATCCTTTCGACAAGTCTTGGCATGTGGTGGGTTTAGGATATATTCCTAGCGTGGATTGTTCAAAGATTGACAATGCAGTTTCTTTTCATTACAATGGGAACATGAAACCTTGATTAGAGCTGGAAATAATGAAGTATAGGCCTTACTAGATAGAATATATAAAATATGATCATCCTTTCTTACAACAGTGCAATATAAATGAATAGTTGTGACTACAATATTCATACTGCAACAGATTGCAGATGTAAAGTGTAAAGGCCCTTGATTCTGGAAGTCTTGTCTATCTCTATTCATTTTGATAATTCATTCTGATTCATTTGTTTTTGGAGTTCCACGGAAGGTTTCTAGTTTATGGCTTAATGAGTCAGGTTTTTGGAGGTGCAGTGGCCTAGCTAGGTTTAAGATTTACAAATTTTATGTCCTCATTGTATTCCTTCATAATTGGAAGTAAACTCCTATATAATTATTCTTTTCTTTGTTAGTTAATATTTCTCTTTCATCAAGTAATTACACAAATTGTTCTTCCAAGAACTCAAAGAAGTATGAGACATAGAGATTTAGGCTTTCAAGCCAGAGAAAAACCCCTCAATAGGGGGAAACCCAACAATCCTCCTCTTATTGAATTTATTCAAAATGAGATATCCAACACAAGACCAAAGAGTCCCTCCAAGTCAACCCTCCTCTTTAAGTGAAGGTCAATAGTTGAATCTCTGCCTAGTTAAAGTCAAAATAAACTTTTGAATTTCTATCCTTAATGCAGGTTTAGTCTCTTATTATAATATGCTGACTTCCAATTATAGACTCTTTGCCTTCTATTACTGATCTTCAGCTACTACAGGAAACCCTTGACTCTTTACCAGAGATATTCAGATCCTGCTGCAACTAGATAGCTTTAGATTGAGATTCGGCTTAGTCATAGACTTTGGTTTCTTCGAGTGTTGTAGACATCTTTTTATCCTCAGTTTTTCTTCTCCCGTTGGATTACAGACTTCGAGCTTTTTCACTTTCTTGGTTGCTACCCAAAAGAGGTCGAATATAGGCTAAAACGCCTGGATATCATTCTCCTTGAGCTTTGACATAACTAAACAAAGAGTGGCTATGCCTGGATTGTTGCCTTTGTAATTTCGAAATGTGTTGCAATCTTTGCCTGTGACAAGATGTAATAGCCCTAATTGGACAACACTGAAACTAGCTCAATTTATTGTTTAATTGCCATTACCAATTCCTTCATTTTGTCATAGCATCTATGCTGGACTAGTCTCACATGGAGCAAGGGTTAATTTTCACATGGACACCTCTCTGTTGACAATGAAGGCAATGTGCTAGGCTCTCATCTAATATATGTTGCTAAGATATAATAAACTTATGGTTTATGAGTTATCATCATTTTTACTCTTTAGTTATAGTATATTACTCCCTGTCTTTGTGCTCATGGCTAAGATAAATAACTATCCATTGAATTTCTATTAGCATCATTCAGAAACTCTTTATTTATTGATGCTCTATGAAATGCATCAACTCTAAGTTACTCATAATCAACTTTCTTGTTGAGTTAGAGATCAACTGCCACGATCCTAGAGCTATTGCATTTCCTCAAGGAGTTGCTAATTTGGTTTCTGTATGACTATTAAGAATTTCTCTCTCCTTACCTAGAGTGTTCTTAAGCGTTCTTGGGTGGATTTCTACTTACTAAAGTCGTTTCCCTCTCCCCTGAGCATTATTTTCATTTTCTGGGGCGAGTTTTAGCTCAATCTTGGTTGTCTAAGAGGCCATAGGTACTAGACAAGGCCATACATAACTGTAGGGGATCATTGGTTTTCCAATTTCCCTTCATTCCCATAAATCCATCAAATACATGGGTGTCGAAATTTACAAGGCAAAGCATTCTTCATGTGTATTTATGTTAGAATGTAATTATATTATAATGTTGTTAAATTGAGATTCATTACTTAAGTGATTCAAATTATATGTTGTTCCATTGGTATTGGGAATTGTTACATGAGCACCTATTAACTATAATTATTCACTGATAATATCCAGAGGTTGTTTTGTACTAGAATGATTATTGTCTAGTATGATGTATAATGAGGATAAGGTTGAAAAAATGAATCAGGAGAAATATCATTCAGGGGGTAGCGTGGATGAAGCTTGTACTGTAGAAAAAGAAAATACAATAATATGGACAAATATGGACAAATTATGATGAAGAACATGCAACATCAACCAACTTCGATGAAAACACAAAGTGTGAACAGTTTGAGCTATTTGGTTTCACACTTATTGCATATTCAACTGGTGGATCTATATCTTCTTATATTCATAATATGGAAGATCAAGATTACATACAACAATGTATACACAGTTTTACCTTAAGGCAAAGTGTCGTGCAAAATACCCTCAAGGAAAACTCCCTTGAGACAAGTATCAAGTCAGTGAGCAAAAACTGTTGTAAACATGCTAGCAATCAATTGTCCAAGGGTGATTTTTGGATGCCCTCACAAGAACTAAAGAATGTATCCCACTATCCAAAGGATCTGCTCACAACGAAAAAGGGTATGCTAATAAATTCTTCTAGGAAAAAGGCACAACACATTTATCTTTGGTTGCGAGTTTATCCATATGACCCATGATGTAAATAGTTATAATGTCATGTTGAGTAGATTTTTGGCACACCTTTAAGTAGGTATCATTATCGAATCGGGGCTAGAAATCTAAAATGTTATCCATTGAATTAGATATAGAATTATATTTGTCTAGATGGGAAGGTTGATATAGTTTGAGCTTGTAGGAATTAATTATTGGAGAATACTGTATTGTAGAGGAAGCTTTGGGTTGAATGAAATTTCATGAGCCTACTGTAGAATCCATGAGCTAATTTTTTTTATTTTTAGTACGTTTTTGCCTTAGACTATTTCTTATGACGGATGGCAAATGATATCTATGAAGCTTTTCACTCTATAAAAGATATTCATGGCCTTGTGTATGGTCAAGAAGATTCCTAAACCTTAAATGACGACAATCTGCTATTCAAAGTTAAAAAAGATATTTTGGATATTAGAAAGACATTTGTATGATGCTTATGCATGGTGGAAACTCTATATCCTCTAGAAAAGCTACAATAAATACTTAGCATAGAAGGATTTTCACCTGATGGAATCATCTGGATTATTGGATGCCAATGTCAAATGGGATGAGGGAAATTTGTAGAAAAATCATATTCTAGAAACCATTTATCTTTTGTTGGGAGTTTACCCATATTTCCCATGATGTAAATAGTTATAATGTCATGTTGAGTAGATTTTTGGCACACCTTTAAGAAGGTATCATTATCAAATGGGGGCCATATATCTAAAATATTATCTATTGAATTAGATATAGGATTATATTTGTCTGGATGGGTTTGAGATAGTTTGATCTTGTAGGAATTAATTATTGGAGAATACCCTATTGCAGAGGAAGCTTTGGTTTGAAAGAAATTTCATGAACCTACTCTAGAATCTGCGAGCTAGATTATTTTTATTTTTAATATATTTTTGCCTTATACTATTTCTTATGACAGATGGCATATGATATGTAGGAAACTTTTCACTCTATAAAAGATATTCATGGCCTTGCGTATGGTCAAGAAGATTCCTAGACCTCAAATGACGACAATCTACTATTCAAAGTTAACAAAAATATTTTAGATATTAGAAAGTCATTTGTATCATGCTTATGCATGGTACAAGATGTATATCCTCCTAAAAATCTACAATAAATACTTAGAATAGAAGGATTTGCAGCTGATGGCATCATCTGGATTGTTGGCTGCCATTTCTATTATGCCCTATGATCACAAGCATGGTGCTCACCATTTTGAGCTGGAGAATGAGAAGGAAAGAAGTTCAAGAATGGCTAGTCTTCTAAGTTTTGGGATTTAGTTTGGATTCTAAAATGTATACTAGAAAGGTGGTAAGTTATTTCAATGAAAACACTTAAGTTCATCTATCATTGTTTGAGATGTTTGCATTTGTATAGGTTCTTCTTGTATAAGTATTATATTTTATGCTTAGTTCAAGGAGTTTTCTTCCAATATGTCTAATAATAATATGTTTTTTTTGGTAGTTGTCACGCTCAACACTTCTACCTGAAGTGTTAAGTAATAGGTATAGAGATCATTAAAGAATTTATTTTCGAAATTAAGTCTTTCCTTGATGTTGCTGAGAAGTTAGAGCACACATATATTCTTCTAAGCCCTTGTATGCTTGTACATATTACCTCCCATATGTCTTTCCATATGTACCTTGTACCTTGTTACCTCCCAATGTACCTTGTTACCTCCAAACTTGCAAGTAAATTGTTACCTTCCATATGAAAAATTATCAGCCACTGAGGTAGAAATCAATGTTTCACCTGCCAAAGGTCCCAATGTTCAATCAAAAGAAGTACCCATAGCAGCAATGCGACCTCCTATCCTTGATCTTCTTGGTTATTTGAAAGGTTTAGGCAATGCACTTGTCCCTAGAGATTAGTGAGCAGTAGGCTCTGGGTGTGTATTAGATAGTCAATTCAATTTCATTTTGTAAATAACAAATGGAAAAAATTGGCTCTATCATTGTTAGATGTGAATTGTATTTACTATGATAAGCGTCAACCTCATTAAAGAAACTTGTGATATTTGGTTATTTCTTTGTGCAGGCCTCCGTTGCCTATTTTACTTCCATCATCAGTATGTCAAGGACTCTAGATCAATGGGAAACTTATATGGTGCAATGGTCAAATTTGTTACAGCTTGAGGCCTTAGCATAACTCTTTTGGTATTGCAGGTGCTAAACCTCTACAGGTGTAGTTCATAAATGTGAAAATAGTTGAGATATTATTTCTATTTACTGTAAATATTGCTAGTTTAATAGGATGTAGATGCACATGTATTTTGAGTCATTTTTCTAAGTTTTGTTCTTGGTAAATTAGGTGCAACCATTGCAGCCTGGTAGCTTAGCACACACACTACTGCCAATGGTACTATTTCAAAACATATCTCGTGGATTGGCAAACACTCTTTTGTAGCTGGAAGTAAAAAATAATCAACAACTTGTTTGGTATTTTAATGATAATATTTCATTTGAAGTATTCTTCACTAAGGATGGAAGGATGGAGCGCGCAACATTTCTAGAGGTAATAATGAATGCTAGGATCAAATTTTAAGCTTTGAAAATTTTCTTTGTTGAGGAGGACATGATGGAGTGTGCAACGTTTCTGGAGGTAATAATGAATGCTAGGACCATTCCCTCTCCACCACTCTGCCTACGCCTTCGACTCGGTTGGATTTTTAGGACTTTTGGGTCAAAAGAACTGGGCATGATGGAAAAGTCCAAGAGATCAAAAGGGGAAGAGTAAGAACACATAGATGGTGAGCTTGTTCTCCCCATTGAAAAACTACAAGAAATCTAAGATGAGCTTGAGAGGGTAAGTTCTCATGCACTATGAAAACTGTTTTTTGGGGTTATTTTATTTTATTTATTTATTTTTAAATTGGTTTTTTCTTATCTTTTTTGAAAACATTTTTCCCATTCCTTTCTCTATGTATTATTTTTTTGATTTATTGGTGCATCTATGGATTGATTGAATTTTTGGTTGTCTGTGGGCTGCTTGAGAATGATTTGTTACAACCCTTAAGAGCGGGTTCGAGGAAAAGAGCAGTTTTTTCAATAAACCTACACTTCATCTCCATATCCTTTCAGTCTTTTGGATATGAACATTTTTGATTGGTTTACATATATCATTTTTCTAATAGTGTCGGGGAAATTGTTTCAAGGAAAAATTGAAACTAGAACATCCTCAACTTAGTTATTTCAGTTTTCTTGACATATCTATTTATTGTTTGGGCATGAGTTGGTAAAGCTCGGGGTTCAAAAAATGTAACATTTTGTGCTACAGTTCTTGATCAATTACAATCTGCCTATTTAGGATTAGGTTCATAATGACCTGGTGACCTGAGGCTCTCTCAATGTAGTGTGCCACAATCCTATATCCCTTTTGGTCTCAATTATAGTCTGCACGTTTATGATAAGGTCATAGTGGCCTGGTCACCTGGGGTACTCTTGGCCTAGTCACTGCCCCCAAAGGATCTAACAAGGTTGCTGGACTTAATGGCAATAGCTCACAATTCTATTTGGCACATGCCCTTCGGGAAGGGTAGACATACCTTACCTATATGGTTGTTGACAATTGGCTTATTCTTACATTCATTTTCTTATTAGTTGCTGGAAATGTTTCTTGGAGGAATTAGTGGATAGAGTTTAAGTTGGATTCCAGATGACATTCAGAGTATTCCTACATTACATATTTGTAATTTCATAGTTTCATTCACATTGAGGAAGAACTATATTCATTGTATCACTTTTGTTTTCCCTTTCCCCACTTATATAGCGATGTTGCAGCTCTAGATTTTATATTTTCCTTTTAATTTTGCTCTTTGAGATTGAATCTAAAGTTTCCAGTACCTAGCAAAGCCTTTTTCTCTTCTATCATAAGATTCATGTGTGTGTAAACCTATGTAGTTGATGAAATAAGTTTGGAGTGGATAGAAACAATGGGATTTTGTTGTGGTGGTGGTGATGAATCATTTTTTCAATTGAGAATAACATGTCTATATGATATAATGCATAAAAATGGAAAGCAAAGTGAAATTTTTAAATGGTGCATTGAGCTGCTCTCTGTTGGCTATTCATCTCCAATTGTGTTGAATGTTAGAAATGGGGGCCAACTGCGAAACTTTTTTTGTTTCATGAGACTGCAGAAATCGGTCTCCAAATGAATTGAAAATGTCCTAGTGCACAATGGGTTGTTCTATCACTAGTCTTACATGGGATGTTTGTAGTAAGGTCATTCAGGTTATAATTTTTCTTAGTTATTATATGATGTCCAACTATGTGGGGCCTTCTACATGGGTAAATTACACTTGGGTATTATGGACAATTGAGTCCTCAATATTTTTTTGTGCTTTACCTTTCACTGCAAGGTCTTTAACATTCATTATTGTTTGATATGCTGAGCATTAAATATCATCTGCCCTTCTTTGTGCTATGCCTTTCACTACAAGGTCTTTAACATTCAATACTGTTTGATACGCTGAGCATTAAATATCATCTGCCGTTCATCATAAAAAATAAAAAAATAAAGCTTTCTTCATATATAATTTATTTGAATGAAAAAAAGGGAGAGAGTTGTTGTTTCAATTTCTCTAGCGCAACATACACCAAAATGTGAAACACATCCTTTCTATTTTAACATAATAAGCATGCAGTTCATCGAATTAAAAATCGAATTATATCAAAGGTACAAATCAAAACACCCATTTTTAAAAATCCCCCTATTAGGGAACAATAAGGAAATAAAATTATTTCGATTAGAATCGAGTGTCAAGGCTATTATATGCAACTTAATGTTATGAACAGTGCAACCTGTTTACATGAGATTTCCATTGTGAACTAATGGAATTCTAGGAAGGGGTGTCTTCGTTGTGTACAATCTGAAACAAGTTCTTCGTTAGATATATCAAATTTTCCAGATAATACAACATTCAATAATCATGCGATTCTGGATCCTATGAATAGTAATAATGGGATACATAGGACTAAGAATTGACTATGGTTGGCAATGTCTAATCTCAATAATTAGGCAGGGAAAACTACAACTGAAGAAGGTGATGATAGCAATCTGCAGTAGAAGGCCTCTGATCTGGGTCTTGTTCCAAGCATCTATTCTGTAAATTCCTCAATAGCTCAGACACATTCAACGCACTTGTCCTGATAAGGCATCCAGTACTCCACACATCAACTTTAACCCGATGAACACCCCTAGACATCTCAGGAAAATGGTTCAAGCCACTAAAATTATGAGGGTAAATTTGAGGTGCACCAATGGCATCCTCAAAATCTATTTTAAACCACTCATTTGATTCAACGTTCTTCATCACGTTATCCCACCCGAGATCCCTGTGCATAAATGAAAGGGTGTGCAAAGACACCAGTGGCTTGGTCACAAATTTCAGAGCTTCCATAAGCTATTTGGGTTTGGTGTTTGGGTTTGTTGTTAGTTTTTAATTTTTATCTTTTTTCTTTAATTTAAAATCAACGACTATAAATGTAATTTTAAGGACTACCATAACTCTTCACTTGGTTTGGTGTTTGGGTTTGTTCGTAGTTTTTAATTTTTATCTTTTAACTCTTTTCTTTAATTTAAAATCAATGAGTATAAATGTAATTTTAAGGAATGACATAACTCTTCACATAATTTTTTAAAGTGTGCTAGCTCAATGGAAGAGCATCTGCTTCAAAAGCAGGTGGTTGGTGGTTCGATTCCACTGTGCGCTAACATGAATTAATCAATGATTTTGTAGTTCATTTTTAATTAAATGTTTTTTATATCGATTTATTTGAATGGTGAGATATTTTTGGATTCATTGTTTTATATTGTCTCTAAAGAGACAAAAGTGACCTTTAAATAAAAATTTTATTGTCTCTAGAGAGACAATAGCTAGTATTAATGACATATTGTCTCTAATCCGAGTGTTGTCTTTAGAGAGACAAAAATGAAAATTTCTCCAGTGAGACAAACATGAAATTGTCTCCTAAGAGACAATAATGGTTGTGTTATATACTCGCTTTATATAGACAATATTTTTTTAGACAATAATCTTTAAAACAATATTCTTTAAGACAATATTCTTTAAATCACTATTTTTTAAGACAATAATTTTTGAGACACCCGCTTAAAGACAATACTTAAGAGAATACACATTTTTTTTGTCTTAAGTCAAGACAATTTACCCAAAAACTGTCTCAAATATTGTCTTAAAACCCTCCTTTATGTAGTATTGTTTGTTACACCAAGCTACCTTACAGCTTCAGTCTAGCCCAACAAGTTTTCTTATAAAACAATTAAGAATGTACAATGCTCATACACCAAAACATAGAAGTACAGAATAAAATTCAAAGAGATATATATTATTTTTTATGAAATTAAGAGAGAATTATTACAAATAACCAATAGAACATAAAAATTCAAAAATATTTAATATTTTGTAATGGAGTGTTAAACCAAATAATGAAACATTTATAATCACAATATGTTATGATAAATTTATAATCACAATATGTTATGATAAATTTATCGTGTATGTGTAGGTAATATGATAGCCCAATAATACTATGTACCTTTATAATCACAATAAGTTATGATAAATTTATGTGTAGGTAATATGATAGCCCAATAATACTATATACCTTTAACGAGTACAGTTTACCACAACACTGAATCCACCTTCACTTATCAATAGAAATAATGCTGGTCAATTTCGTCTTTCTCCTTAATAAAATCAGGCAACAACGTAAAAAAATCTCTCAGATCTTGAAATTGGAATAACCTTCACTTATCAATAGAAATAATGCTGGTCAATTTCGTCTTTCTCCTTAATAAAATCAGACAACAACGTAAAAAAATCTCTCAGATCTTGAAATTGGAATTTGAAGACCTGCCTTCAACGAATGGACGTTACACCTCTTTTCGTTCTTTTACTTCAATATATCAACTGAACATTCCTTGGTTGCGTCACATTACATAATGGAGAAACATGGACCAAGACATAAATGACCATATTGATCACTAGGCACTTCTGCCATCTTAGAACAGGCAATGGTGACAATATCCCAACATTTCAAAATATGGTTTCAATCCTATTCTTTACTTCTTCTGAACCCCAAATTTTCATGGTTTTCATATGAGTGAGCTCTATTACTCATTGATTCATCATCAAGTTTGAATTTTCTATCAAGTAGTGTTGGATTTAGAGACGTCTAATTACAATAATTAGGTTGGACATGCGTGCATTATGATTATGATATCAAATACTGTCAGGAAGATTACGTTTATGTAATGATTAAATATGCCAAATAATGTGATTAATTAAGTTATGACATTAAACGTATTTAAATAAGGATTTGGATATAAATACATATAGAATAATGTTAATCAATTATAATTGTTAATGGACCAATTATAATTGATTGAAATAATAGCAGTAATAAATTTCTTGACAGCCGAAATCCGCTGCCCTAGGATTGGGACTGCTATAAAAGGGCTGAGTCTCCAAGGCTTGCAATCAACTCAGAAAATTGTCTGCTCCATTGAAGACTTGATACTCTATCAAGGATAGCCAGAGAAAATGATTGCAAGCTCTTGCAAGGATTCAAGAGCCAACAATTCAAGTCAAGACCAAGAGCATTAGAAGATGGAAAGTAAGTTCCGCTGTGCAATTTTTTTTTTTCAATTTCTTACAAAGGAGTAAGTCTTGGTTAGGGTTTAAAGTAATTAGGAAAACTCATAAATTAAATCCTACAATTGTATCGGAGCATCCTTATGTAAGAATCATTTTTGTTTTGTTTTTTTTTTTTTCTAAACCCTTTCTGCTTCTCACACAGCTCTTAAAATATAGATCAATGTATGTTTATGTGAAGTTATGTAGTTTGGTTTTTTGTCCAAGTGTGTAGAGCTAAAATATTGGTCTGCACGTCAAAATAGTGTTTTTACTGTGTAAAATGGAGCATTCGTAAATCTCAGTAAATCTTGGTTTTACAGCTAGTGAATGGAGATCCAACGTCTGTCTTGTTTTGTAAATGTATTTGGACTCTCATGAAATTATAATCAAATTATATTTTGGTGTGCAATATTCTGAAATTTTATTTCTCGTTTTTACTGCACAATACTCCGTGTTTTTTAACTGCACATTTCTCTCAGTTTTAAACTTCGTGTTTTTTACTATCATGTGAAATTTATTTCATTTTGTCTCATCTCATAAAACAAAGAGGGTTTCTAAGACCCGGTTCGGGATCAATAGGCATGGAAAAGGATGAAAAACTCTGTAGTGTCTAGATAAAACTCTTAAATTTTATAAAAAAATAGAATGCTCCTACTTTTATAACCTTTCAGTAATTTGGGCATTTTACAAATCACTCTATTTTGAATGGTGAACACGTAGTAGGGTGTTACGGTTCTATATTTATTTATGTATATTTATTCTAGATTTTCACTACAATTTGCTATATAAGGCACAGTGCCTTCCTACCATATGTATGCTAGACATTTTTTTTTTTCAAATCTGAAGATTACATTTAGAGCAATTACAGTAATGAAAACACACAGCGCTAAATCCAAACAATAATTAGTTACAATATTGACCACCACCTACATTAGGACATGGGAATCAAACAATAGTTGGTATTACGATGGATCCTTATCACATGCTGTTGGGCGAAAGATCAAACCTCACATGGAAAAGGAATTTGAATATTTTTTGAGCCCAGATTCACGTGGGACAGAAGTCGGATTTTATTATGGACGGTTTTAAAATTTATTGGGTTTCTAGAGGTTTGAATTGATATGTTTTCATTAGTACTATAATGTAAAGTTATTTTTTCATAGTTTTGGTTATTTTTTTAGTTAATATTTAAATTTTAAATTTTATTGAACCTATAATATTGTGTTATATTAGTTGCTAGGCCTCTGAAGGAAAATGAGCTTTAATATGATTTCAAAATATTTAGTTTATAGGATGGAAATTTATTACAATGATGCTAATCATGGCAAGCATAAATTATTTAGTATTCTCTAAATAAATTATTGAAGCATTTCTAAAAGGTAATGATTGTAGAAATTGCTAAAGTTTTACTAATTTTGGAATCTGACTAAAGGCGTTTTTTAAGTATCCATGTGTTGTTTTTCGCATGAGTCAAGCATTGATGTTCGCAAACGAACCACTCTCTGTAAGACGATTGCAAGGATGACTCATGACAAGTTGAAA
>APFE031270984.1:24876-57208 GCA_000404065.3 Pinus taeda | reverse complement strand
ACTATGCTCACCAACTTTACAAAATATCAGATAAGAAAGTTATTGCTACTCTAAATGTAAGATAAATGGTCTTTAATGCTGTCAGGCCTCTTCTTGACCTTTGGAGGAGACTGAGTCGGTTGAGCGTTCTGCTTTAATGCTCAATGATGTGAATGATGTGTCTTTATACTTTGTCATGCTGTAGCTTTCTCGGCCCTGTTACCTGTAGCTGTCATTGTTGCTTTTGGTGGCCAAATCTTCCTCCTGAGTTGGCTCATTCCACCTTTTTCAGTCATAATATATGCATCATACTTTCCAAATATGATGACTTGTATATTTTGATGATAAAACTTTGATGAAAACCCCCTTGTTTATAATAATAACTGTATCATTGAGGTCCACCATTCTTTTGTATGCAATTGATGCCTCAAAATTGCATCCAAAGTCTCATCTGCCTCTGTGTATTTGTAGAAGTTCGAAGGAACTTCAAATAAATGGTTGATCTCATTCATAATAAAAAACAAATTCTCTACTCTGTCATAGAGACTTTGCCCATATGTTGGCCCTGTTACCTGTGAGCTGCTTGATCCTTGAATGATCTGATTGGTGGCAAATGTGTTCACCCTTTTTGCATAAACCTCATGTGATAGAAGTTTTCCTGCACTGTTGAGCAAGCTAGGAAGACCTCTGCCCTGTAATGCTGCAAATTTGTCCATGAACCTATTGACCTATGTTTGCATGTCCTGGCTTCTTCTATCTAATGTCTGCACCAGGATTTTCATTGTGAGGACCCTCTTTATTAGCTAGATAGTTTCTGTCCTGTTGGAGATCCCAATTGCTGCTAGTTGAGGACCTGTCCAGTTACTAAGCACATTAATCATTTTGCTGGCTATCTCAGGCATACTGCCTAGAGATGCCCTTGCTCTATGGACTTCCCTTTGTGATTTTCCTATGAGCTCCATTTGCTCATGAGTAGTTTCAATGTATTGCCACTGATCCGGTATTGATTGGCCAATGTGGGTCCACAAAACTGTCCTGATCTCAGCCACCACTTTGTCAAGGGTGAGCTCTTTCTCCAGCTCCTTTATCCTTTCTTTGAGAGCTTTTATTTCTCTCCCTTTCTCAGCCACATTCTGCTTGTCTTTGTCATATTTCTCATTCAGCTTGGCCAAATTATCCTTGGCTCCATTCAGTTCTGTCATCTGGGCTTCGAGGGCCTGGATCTCACTCATCAATTTCGGCATGTCGAGGCTCGGAGCTTGCTCTGTAGTTGGTGCTGGTGCTACTATTGATGTTGATGGTGTTGCTGGTTCTGTGGGAGGAGGGGTAGTCTTTGGGGGCTCCTCAAGGTTTATAACCTCTGGAGGGGGCTGAGAAGTCTGGCCTCCCTCTTTCTACTACAGGGTTGCCTGCAGTGCAGCCTCTGTGTCCTCCAGCTTCCCTTCTGTCTGCACTAGTTGCTTGTGCAGTGCTACCAGCAATGTAGCTACCTCCTGGTCTTGCCTCTGCTGAGCAACCTCATCTGTTTGGGGGTGAATGGTTGCTGGGAGCTTCACCTTCTTTCCTAGGGCTGCAAGGTCTGCATCTCTTATCTTTAGCAGCGATTGTATGGATTTTGGATCCTTGGGGTCATGCCCAAGCTCTATAATTATATCCTCCAAAGACTTGATCCTATTGTCTTTGGCCAGGGAGTATGCCTTCTCTAACTCAAGTTGGGCAGTTGTATTATTTAGGCTGTTTTCCAACCTATTAGCCAACATTGCTTTGTCTGCTAATGTTGCATAGACCATCTCACCTGTTTTCTTGTGAAGCTCTATTTGGTCCATAGGGTGGATGTCCTTTGCAAGAACCTCAAGGTTGGTTCTTATATAGTCTGCAGCTGACTATGGCTGCAGCATGGTGGGCATGAAATGACTCATGGTCATCTTACCTTCTGTGATGTCATAGGCTGACATAAGCCTTTGTTGATTGGTGGGGGCCATCTTCAGCAACTGGTTGTAGATTTGGAGCTTGAGTGGCTCATTTCTCCTCTTGATCTCAATAAAATGTCGCTTGATGCCTGCCTCTGCTCTCCTTTGATGACTTGAGGAGATGACCTCTCCTCCAATAGTTCTCTCTTGTTCCTGCTGAAAGGAACTGGCAGATGCCTCCATACTTGTTGGGCCCATTCCCAACGATTTCCCCATAGGCATTTCTTCCTCGGAGAGGGGATTTAATCTCTGCCTTTTCTCTCCTTGATTTGTTGACGTGGTGAGGGGAGTCTCCTGTTCTCTGTCCCTCTTCTTTCCTTTTTCCTCCTTTTGTGGATTTTGAAGCACTGAGGCCTCCACTGCCTTTTCTTGGCCAGAAGGCATTTTCTCTTGAGCCTGTTGCTTAGTTGGTGTTGGGGCTTCATCCATTTGCTCTTGCTGCATAGGCTGCCCCTCTTCTTGATGTTCTTCTTGCTGTTCAAGATCCTTTTCCACTTGATATTCAGTTTGCTGCTCTATCCTAGGAGGTGGCTGTTCCTGCTCCACCTGCTTACCTTTATCTTTGTTTGATTCCTGTTGGGCAACTCCGGCTGCTTGCTGCTGGGCTGTGGAAGATGAGGCAGCTTCTCCAATTTGCTTTTGATAGGAGGAAGAAACCTGTCGACAAGTTTCCAAGTCAGCCTCCTTTTCGAGATTCCTTGCCTCTCTTTGTAGCATTTTCACCCTACCAATTGGCTCTTCTAGGGTGCCTTCTTTCCAGCTTAGGGCATTGGCATACTGCTCAATATGAGGAAGTTTCACATGAGCATAGCCACCCAATTTGTATTTTATCCTCCTAAGGGAAATGAAGTGATTAGGGTGACAAGGCATCCATCTGAAACTGGTTTGAAGTCTGAGGGTCTCTAGGATCCTATCAGCTTCCTTCCATCCTTCCTCCTTTTTATTGTACAAAAAAGGGCCTAGCTGATTTCTCACCTTTAGTTGCACTTTCTTATTTTTGCTTTGGAAATGGACAAAGTCTGCATTTCCAAACTACCTAAAGTACTCTAGGGCAAAGAGTCTCATAGGGACATATTTTGGCAACCTATAAGGACTCAACTCATAGCCATATATTCTAATTACTGTGTGGTGTTGGTAAAAGTACCAATCACCAATGCTGTAGGCCTTTGAGAGTTGGAGACTTCTTTGCATTTCCTCTGTCAATCTGGGAGGAGGGACACCCAATAACAAGGTCATGGCTGGATGGATGAAAAAGTCAATGAATTCACAGTAGGTGTAAGGTGAATAAGCTAGAATATGGCAGACTGAAGACCAAAACACAACCGACCTTGGGCTTCCCTAGGCATCTATCTTTTTGAGAGGGACAGGAAAGGCATCAGGCTGATAAAACAAGAATAAATGATATATGTACCTGGTGTATTTGAACACCTTTTCCCTTTCTAGATTCATTAATTGCTCATGAATCCTATTGGCAATAAAAGTGGAAAAATCATAAGGTACAGCAGGAGGCATTCCTGGGGAGAAAATGGACAGCATGGCCATAATGGTTTCATCCAGATCCTCAAATTACCCATAACCCAGGATGTAACTGATCAACTCCACTAGCATTTTGCCCAGCTCATTAAGATATTGATATGCTATGGGAAGGGTAGTGCTCATAGATTGATATTGAGGCTGAATAAACAACTGATTAATCCTGGCAATCTGATCACTGGACAGCTTGCCCCCTTTCGTTATCAAGTCATGGATGGAGAGAGGAGTTAGGGGTTTTGTGGTGTGAAAGTGGAGCATTTCACTGATGGCCTCAGGGTTGATATGGAACAATATTGAGCCTGAAGGCCTGAGGACGGCTCTCTGACAGGGGTCATAGCTCGACCTGTATTGATTTATCAAGTCTGGGAGGACATTGACTTGAAGAAGGTTGTAAATGGGTATGTGGGAGTCCCAAATTCCTATGGTATCAGCCCCACTGAGATATTGGGCCTTTAACTCATTCAACAGGTGAACATTGAATTTGGCTGTCATGGCCATGGAGTCTAACATTAGGTAATCTCTATCACCCAGGGCCTTCCACTCTAGCTCTCTGTGCGGGGCATTCAGAGGCTGAACATTCAGGGCTACTGGTGTTTCCATGGCTAGGTAGTACTTGTGAGTTTGTACTGAAACTTGCTTTAGTGGGCAGGAGAACACTGAGGGCTAATTCTGCAGAAGTAAAGCCAATTGTAAGGGTAAATGAGGCCACTATGGTGACAAATGGCGTAGAATGCTCAAAGGGAGTTAATTTAGGGACTGCAGGGACTGGCAACTCTATTTTTCCAGTGAATTATGCCTTTCAGGTTTTCAGTCCACGAATGCGCGGACAGAGTGGGAATTTAGGAAAAGGTGACTGTATATGGGTTCAGTAGGCGAATTTTGACCCTGCCACTGTGAAGGGATGCTGGTTTACCAGGAATTTACTGGTAAATTGGTTGTAATTACTGTTGTTTAATTGAGTGTTGTAGAATTATGGACAGAAGCAAGCTCTGATGGGATGCTTTGGGTAAATACCTGATAAATTGCCAACAATGGTCGCAAATGCAGGCAGGTGGGAGGTGGCAGCGTCCTTCGGGTTGATTTTTGCAGGTTGGCGATAGGTGGTCGTAAATTACATGCAGAGGTGAGTAGTAGTTCAGTTTGCAAAAGTGAGAAAAAATGTGAAAATTGGCTAAAATATGGACTTTTGGGCTATTGGCGCACTTTTTGGATCGAGTGCAAGTTTGAGGGACGAGATTTCACATTGAACTAGTAAGATTGCTTCGAGGCCATACACTACCTGAAAGGGTGTAAACCCGGTCACATTTCTCACCGTTATCCTGTATGCCGACAAGGATGAGTACAAGATTAGGTGCCAACTTTGTTTATGGACTCCAATCATCCTTTGCAGCATGCGCTTCAGGACTTTGTTGATTGCTTCAACTTGCTCGTTAGCTTGCGGATAATATGGAGTAGATCTATTGTGGGACAGTCCTAATTTGGTAGCCAACTCAATCATCATTTGATTGAAAAAATGTGATCCATGATCTGTGACTATAGCTTTTCAAACACTGAATCTGGAGACTACATGATTGAAAAAGAATAGAGTAGTTGTTTTTCCACTGTTGTTTAATGTAGGCATCGCCTCGACCCATTTCATAAAATAGTCAACTGCGACTATGATATACCCATGCCCCCCGGCCGAGGTGGGATTACATGTCATGAAATCTATGCCCCATTTGGCGAATGGCCCAACAGCAACTACCGGCTACAGAGGTGCGGGTGGTATTCTAGTTTTACGATCAAATATTTGACAAGCATGGAAACTTCTAACTGCGGTTATGCAATCCTTGAACATTGTTAGCCAGAAGTATCTTGCTCGTAAAATATTTTGTGCCATAGCATAACCAGATTGATGCCACCCACACGACCCTGAATGAAAATCTTTCAGGACTTTTTCAGCCTCCTCATGGGTGAGGCACCTCCACAGAACTGTATTAATGCCATGACAGTAAAGTGTATCACCAATGATCATGTAGTCTTTTGCTTAGTATTGAGTACGTCGTTGCTCTGAGCGGGAGGTATTAGACCTATATGTTCGGGTCTGGAGATAGATGATTATATCTCCATACCATGGATCTCTTGAAGATATTAGTAACAAAGATTCATCCATGATTGTTGCTTTGGATGTTGAATCGTTTGAAAACCATGGGAAGTCACATAGTAACTCTACGAAAAGCAGGGCTTTCTTTGATTTGGATTTCACGAATTCCAGATCAAACTCTTGCAAAATCACTATCCATTTTTAATATTTACCACCAAGCAATTGTCGCGACAAGATATAATTCATGGCATTGCAATCTGACAAAATGGTAGTTTTTCGACAGAGGACATAGTCTCGAAATCTCTGTATTGCTTGAACAACTGTGAGAGCTAGCTTTTCAACATAGGAGTACTTGCTTTCCATATCATTTATTTTTTGACTTAAATAATAGATAGGATGCTCACTTCCATTGTCTTCTTGAACTAAAACCATTGTGATGGTTGTATCCGCTACAACGAGATACAGGTTAAAGTCTTTTTGATAATCATGAGCATAAAGTAATGATGCTTTTACTAGGGATTCCTTTAGAGCATCAAAGGAAGCTTGTGCAACCTGATCACAATCGAAGGTTACTTTATTTTTCAATAGATGTGTATAACCTTTAGCAAGTTCAGCGTAATTTGGAATGAACCTCCTCAGAAAGTTTGCTTTCCCTTGGAGTTTATGAATCTGAACCAAATTTGAAGGTGGAGGCAAATTAATGATTTCCTGAACCTTACACGGGTCGAGACAAATCTCATCCTTTGAGACAACAAAGCCAAGTAAATGACAAGAACTGACACAAAACACACATTTGTGTGGATTGAGTCGTATCTTGTAGTGTTGGAAACATAGAAATATTGCTCTCAAATGCTGCGGATGATTGGTCTGCTTTTGTGAATGAGCTGGAAGATCATCAAGATATGGTTGAACGATGTTTTTGATGTCATGGAAGGCATAATTCATTTCCCTCTGAAAGGTTACCCTTGTTTTCTTTAAACCAAAATTTAGCTTGCAGTATATGAATGTGCCCCATGGACAAATAAATGCAGTCTTTGACTGGTCCTGTGGGTGGATATTTATTTGATTATACCCAAAAAATCCATCCATAAATGAAAATATTTCACATCCGGCGCATTCATCAATTATCTCGTCAATGAAGGGTGTAGGGTAGTTGTCTTTTGGACAAGCTTGATTTACATCCCTATAATTGACACACACCCTAATTGTTCCTTGCTTTTTCATTGTAGGAACAATATTCGATACCCAATCGGTTATAGGGACCGGGTAAATGAAACCAACATGGAGAAGTTTTTGAACTTCTTCCTTGATGGTAGTGACTTTTTTTGGGTGCACCTGCCAAAGCCGTTGTCATACTGGTTTGACATCTGGATACATCTTGATTTTGTGTTCAACTATGCTCGAGTCAATGCCTGGCATTTATTCATATGACCATGCAAAGACATCTCTGAACTCATGAAAGAGAGCATAATATACTTCCAGTTCTGAAGAAGAACAAGATTTACAGACACAAATATTCTCTACGACATTTGGTTTGGTCGAGATATTGATGGCGATAGTCTTTTCAATATTGGACAAGTTTCGCTTGGAATCCACCATATTTACAGGATTTGATAGGAAATCAAAAACTGAAGGATGATCAAGGTTGGTGGAACAATCTTCTTTGTGATCTAGAAGATGGGAACGATGGTGGTAATCTTCCCATGGTGCCCAGTCAATCATCATTGAATGAACAATTCCTTCGTCTGTAGAATGTACTTGCGACCAAGGATCTGAAGAGGTACCATATTCCTTAGACCTATCTATCCAAATTCTTGATGAGCGTTGATTTGGGTTTTCCTCCCATGCTAAAAACATTGATTTCTACAATATTTCTATTGGGCTTGGAGACAAAACTTGGTGATGATCCATGCTAACATCGTGTTCGAACATCTTCTGAATGGAAGACACCATATAGCAGGTTCCCACCGTGGCCACTTTCACCAGATTGTTTGGAGGTGGTAGGGAAAAAGTACCCATCAATGTAGGGTCTTTTAGTAGGCATACTCCGATATTTTGAAGCAACTGAGAGCTTCTGTGGATCATCGGAATGCTTCCCGTAACTTGTGAACTATTGAGGAGAAATGTTTGTTGGTCCACAATTGTAATTCCTCCTTGGAAGGGAAATGAAACATTTCTGAAGTTTGTCGACACAACAACAGCCATAGCATAAATCCAGGGCCTTCCCAGTAGGATGTTGTAATTGAGGTTTCCGACGATAACTTAAACATCAATTTCTACTATTTTTCCCCCCAGTTTGACATGCAAGTTACTTAAAATTCCGTATGGAGTGTATGTTCATCCATCAAATGCTTTTAACGTCATCGACGATCATGACAAGGGTGGTGAGCCTAAAGTTTTCCAGCAACTCATTAATTGTTCGTTGAATAGTTTTGTTGAGGGCTTTCACTTGAATAAGGAAAGCAAGTTGAGCTGGTAGCTGTGGGTCATATCCTTTATGATTAAAGGTCACAAGATTGGAATCCCTTGGGTCAATCCCACCTATTGCTAATAATAGAGCCTACTTCTGGGAGGGGAAATTTTGTACTATCTCAAATGTCGACATAGCGGACGGTGATTGGGCCAGATCCTCTACTATGTTATAATTCTGTGTCGCTCTAGCATGAGGATTAAATGTTGATTTGTGTACTACTCCCTTTGGCAACTTTATCGTTAGCTCAGGAATGATGGGTGGCACAACATCGGTCGAAGTTGTTGTCGAACTACTAGGTTGATCAGTAGCCTTGTTGTTCAATAGCTGTGGATTCCTGTAATCTTTATTCCTTGTCGATATCAAAGCATCATTTTTCTGTTTTGAAATGGACAACATAAGCACTTTGGGCGGGGAAGCATTGCCACTAGCAACCAGATTGGTTCCTAGGTTTGGAAATGGATTAGTCAATACTGCTGAGGTTTTTGAATTCTTTAAGAGTTTGCTATGCTCAGCTTTATGTGGACAATCTTTCGTCTAATGATCCTCATCGCATATAAAGCATGGATGACATGGTTTCCTTTCTCTAGAAGGGTTTTCTAAATATTTTTCAGGAGACGACTCCTCCTGTTTCTTCTTTTTCCCTTTCTTTTTCTTCTTTCCCCCTGGTTGCTTCAGTTCTTTGCCTTTGTCATTCGACATGGCATTTACCTCAGAGGCGAGAAGTTCTTCATTTGCATTTTAACTAGAAACCATATGAGCTTTCTTTGATGTAGCCTTTACGGTTTTTGTGCTAGTCGTACCTATCACACCATAGCCAGCATGAGAGTATTTGTTTGATTTAAGAGGAGGAGGAATGGAAAACTCTAGTCTAGGAGCATCAAGGACTTTTTCATAGAGCATGCCAAACTGAGTATAGATCAAGTCTAGATATTGTGCACGAGCAATGACTTGCTCTTCAGTGATGACCCCTCCCTTTGCCACATCTTCTGTGATACAAGGTAACAATGACTTAATAAACCATTCAACTAGCAGTTGATCAGGAACATATGTTCTTACCATTCTACGACGACGTTGCCACTCATGAATATGATCAGATATGTGAGTGGCCATCATCTGTTTGAAATTGGTAAGAAGCTCTGTTCCTGTTTCGTACCTTAGTGGTAACTAAAAATGGGTTAAAAAGGTTGTGGCAAGGGTACTGGAGTTATCAAATGAAGCTCTAAGAAATGTGATGTACCATTTTGCTACCGGACCAGTTAACATTCAATAAAAAAGGTGAAGCCTAATCGAATCATCATTTAGAGTGTTGGATGAACACCAGAGATGAAAGGTCATCACATGATTCGACGGGTCTTCACCTGGATTTCCATTAAATTTAGGAATATCTGATGGAAGTTTATGAGGAATTGTCGGCCACCAAGGGGCATAAGAAATTAGATCATTTGTTATCCGACTTATATCTAGTAACTCTAAAGTCACCACGAAGGGAAACTATTGATTTAGGTTCGGCAAAGCATACCCTGGATAAGATGGGATTGCCTAAGCAATGGGTCTTTGCATACTAGCATAATGCATTTGATGCTGATAACTTTGGTAAGGTTGATGGGCATAACCATTATGATATGATTGATGTTGACCATTTCGAATATATGGCTACCCATTACTCGCAAAGATTTATTGCTCAGATCCTTGGTAAGCTTGTTGGAATTGCGGTTGTTGATATTATATCATCCATGGTTGTGAAGCCATTTGTTGTTGTCCAATACTAGCTATTTGACCAAGATGAGGGGTAACAATACCCATTTGAGCTTGTGTCACTCCAGCTAAGGAACCATTAACCGATGATTGTGGTTGCTTCGTGGAGACAAGAGGTTGTTGTATTGCGACCTGAGAAATTTGAGGTTGGTATACAACAGGCAACACTTGTACTTGCAAAACTGTCACAATAGTCGATGTAGCAGGGATATTTGACACAAGTATACTTTGTTGCATTGAGTATACAACTCTTGGTTGTTGAGGCAGCATTGGCGCCCAACCACTGGACGTAATTCCAGCATGACCCGAATTCTGTTGCGAACTCTCATATGGTTGTTTTCCCGGATGGAACAATGAAAGGGCATACTGCCCCCCATATGACAGCAATCCAGTGCTCAAAGGAATGATTTACCTTTCGGGACCGGGCTGCCAAAATTGATACCACTGTGAAAGATCAATTTTCTGAGACTCAACATAAGAGATTCTAGATATTATTCCGTATGAACAAATGGGAACATACCATACTATCGAAACAGTCCCTGGATGGATTCCGTTGAGATCTAGTTGGGACAAATGGTACACCAACGAACATCATCGGAGTAGTAGTAGGAAGTTCTGTTGCTGCTACGTAAGATGACACAGTCCTAGATGTCGATGGTTGTTCAAACATATCTAGTCTATCAAAAATATTTCATAGCAATTCTACAGGAACTTGCGATGAAGGGAGACTAACTTCTAATGAAGAAGGATATAAGGTGATCCCGGCTCCAAAATGCAATGGAGTACTGGATGGAGGATCCTACACAATCTCTTCTATAGCAATCAATCCAGGTGGGAGAGGTATACCATCGAGTCCGTAAAATATTTCTGGTGCCGAAGAAGGTATAGACTCAGCAGCGACATATGTTGGAGGGGTAACACCTTCCGAATTAGTTGTAGATGGAGCCGGTTCAAGAATACAAGCGTTTACCGTTACATTAGGATCAGTTCTAATGTCCTCTTGTGGTCGTGGAACTTCTTCTGTAAAGACAGGGATACCAGAAATGGTTAGAGTAACTGGAGTCCCTGATGATGCCGTAACACAAGTTCCAAGCAAACTAGGGGACTTTGATATGGTTAAACGAGTTTTCTTTGTCCAGAATAGTTTCGTTTCCAGAGTCAAAGACAATTGACTCATTAATATCCACGAACAATAGGGTTTCTATTGACTTTCTTCCATGATTGTGAATTACTCGATCAACTCAAAATAAAGGGGAAAAAGTGGTTCTGAATTAAAATAATTTTGGACACTTTGACACAACGTGCTTTTTCAAGTTTTAAGAGTCGCGGAAAAGCTAAAGATGACTCTAGTCACCTTCGATTTTTAATGAGAATGAAGTTACAAGTGCTCAGAAGGACCTTTTCCTTTAAGGAGTTTGAAAAGGAATGAAAGAGACTACTCTGGAAATCTAGACAGAGGAATTACAAAACCAATCGCAAAATTGCATAATACTTTTTATGGTACGGCAGTCAATCTTCCCGAATGTTATGTTCAATGCATTGTGATCGATAGGGTGGCAAACATGACTTCCTAAGGATAAAGGATATAGCCTATTGTGCTCCCCCAATATATACTCGATGGGACGTGGGAGCACAAGTCCGTACTAGCACTTGTCATCTCAAAGAGGAGGAATCACCCAACCTACAATGAAAGCAATAGTTACCAGGCTTTACGACGCTGAAATACGTCTCTAGCCTAGACTTATAAGTGTTGTGCATTAGGTTCCAAAGCATTTTTATGTTCATTGAATTTATTTTATAGTTGATCTTTCTTAAGAATTTTTCCTTCAAGGTTCACCACGTGATGTAGATATACAATTCCTAAAATACAATCTAAGATGATAAACAATCATTTATTCTTCTTTTTGCAATGAAAATCCTAGCTACTAAGGAAAGAGAAGAGAGATTCTTTCAACATAGAGCAGAGAGCACACACTACATGCACTGTCCTAAATCAAAATCAACAAGAAATCTAAATGCAAATGCACATGCATGTATTTGTTTTCTACTTTGTTAACGTATGAATGAAAAAAATAATGCTAAGTACAAATTTGAATTATCTTTTCAAAGTGACAATACTAACAATTTTCTCTTCAAAAGACGAAAGGAAGACAATGATGACACTTTGGGATTTTGAATTGAAAACTGCTTTTGACACTTGAAAAACTATTAATTCAGATCAAATACAAGAGTAATAGTGTAATCGATCATCAAGAATACTAGGATTCTTTTCTTTAACTGAAAACGACACTTGTGACACTTCCAAATCAAAAGACGACAGTTCAACTAAGCTACTTCTTTGTAAAGGAGAACTGTAAATGGCGAACAATACATAAAAGCACTCACAATTCTTTGTACAATGGAGGTTGAATAATGCAAAGGAAGGGAGTTTCCATAGTGGTATACTGATCATAGATAGCAAAAATCCTGAATAAAGCTAAAGAGAGTGAAGAAAAACCAAAATCTAGAGGCAGAAACAGTCTCATCTGATCATCACACTTGTAACAGAGGGAAATAAAGATGCATCCAGATTTTCAAGAGGAGAAGATGCGATGGTCTAGGGACGAGACTTCAACTTGGTTTTTGGTCACAGTTTGTAGCTTAGTTCAGGGATTTAGGCCGAGCTAATGATAGTCAGTAAATGCAAATCACAGGGGCTGATCTAATGAGGTTACTTGAGAAACCACCAGGGCAATTAGGATGTTTTCAAATCAATCATTCATTTTATAAACGAAACCCATAGATGGACTGAAGCAGCGTTGATCTAATTTGCACTTGCATAGCAAATGCAGTTGAAAGGCTAGTTGGCTTAACTACAGGCTCCATCTGTAGTTTACAAAGCAAACAAATATAGACTAGCAAACAAGCTATTTGCTCCTCAGTGGAGTCACCATTTTGTTATCGATAAATATAGTGTCTATTAAGAGTTGCTAGTCCCACTAAGATGGGTAGCTATCTTAGAAACAAACAAACTAAAGTTACTTTCGCTTTCCTTTATGAGAAGTAGATAGGAGAGGAGAAAAAAATATCAACCTTTATCTTTCGCTTGGTTCATTGCTTGTTCCCTATCCCCTCTAACAGATCTTTGCAGCTCATTTATTGCTTACCCACTTCAAAGAGTACCTGTAAAGTCAAAGAAACATAATACCTTCAAAGTAATGTGATCTACAATCATAAACAATATAGGACCAGATATATATTGACCACACAAATGCATATATCATCAAACATACAAGAATGTGGAGGAAAACTCGAATAGCTTTATTAATAGAAATAGCAGAAGAGAGGATTACAACCCATTGATCTAACCTAGCGTCATCCTCCTAGCATGAAAGCCTTCTTCACCTCATGAAAAGCTTAGATCACCCAATGCTATGATATTCCACTAAGAAACCAACAACACTTCCTTACAAGATACAAAATTCCAGCCCCTAGATCTCTAGGATGAGGGATCCATATATAGATGTTTGCAGTGGGGTGAGTCAGCTTCTGGTATTTTGGTTAGTGTCCTCTCCCCGATAGTTCTTGGTTCCACTTGGATATTCATGATCTCTTACTCATCCTTGGGCAAATTTAGAGAGGCAAGTGTCACACGAGATGTTTCTGGAAGATTCCATGATCATCCACCTTGCAAACTATCTTTGCCATTTGTATACTCTCGCCCATCGCACCTTACAAAAGGTATTTTTAGTATGCATCACACTTTTTTCATGTTGCAAGTGAGATGAATCACACCCTAGCACTGAACAATCTATATGGTCCAATTTTGACCAGTTCTGAGCCGTTTTCCATGGAGAACTTCTAGGAGATGTTGTAATCAGCTGACCTTGTTCCTTTAGGGTATGAAACAACACTTTTAGGGACTCAGAAGCCCTTGGTTTATGGACATATATGATTGGGGTCGCAGTGCCCAAATATGTCTATAACAACTGGAGTCTGTGATGTTGTTGAAATGCAAACCTACTCTTCTACTTCCTGCAATGTATTTTCGTGCCACTCTTCTCTATTCATGTATTGTTCTATCTAGTCTCAGAGTGTGTGCATAAGGTGTAGTTTTTTGTTCTACCCTTAACTTAGAAATAATCCCCAAGGGATCTTAAGACCAGGTAAAGCTTAATTTAAACTTCATTTGTTTCAAGAGAAGGACTTCCTCCTTCATTGCTTCTCTAGTGTTGCAAACAAATGGCCCAATCTATGCTTTCAACTTGAATTGAGAATTATTTTTGGCTGAAGCAAAATGAAACTCATCCATGTTCATAATGTGCCTGATATATTCCAATGCAAAAATCTTTATTGGCAAAAAATTTGGCAGTTTGTATGGAGGAAGTCACATACATATACTCTGATTTCTATGTAATTTTGATATAGATACCAATCTATAGTTTTTGTCTTCTCACTATGGTGAAGAATTATTTTGATTTCATGTGAAATCCTAGGAACAACATCACTACTGAGAAAGCATGAATCCATATATAGAAATTGATTTGTATGATCACTTAAAGAAAATTCATTGGTGTTCTTGCTTACCGAGGAAGTCCAATGAATTACAGTCTAAGGATTTCCCTACTCATCTAGCTTCTGTAATGGAAACTGAAATTTATCTACTTGATAAAACTAGAACAAGTACACAAGAACTGATTTGTATTTGAAGGCTTATTTAGTAGAAAACTTCAGAAACTGATCATGGATAGCTTCTACCTAAAATTGACTATAGTTGAAGATAAGTGATGGTTTATCACCTACTGAAAAACTTAATAGGCATCCAAAATAGCTTCATAAACCCACTCATTAGTTGGATAACCTAATAGACATGAAACCATTGAAAAAAATGTCTATTCATATCTGGAAATGTTGAGGAATGGTGTGGAGGATTTGTTCTTGGTAATTCTTTATTTTTAGGTAAAAATATATCAAAAATGTTTGCTCTCTGAGGAAAAGTAATTTTATGATAGATTTCCATGAGAGAATCTACAAAAAGAGGATGTACAGGAGAAGGGGGTTCAATTTGAAGCATTTTGCATATAGAATTGGGAAATAGTGTAAACATAATATCATTTTTTTGGTCTATAATGGCCCTCTCACTTAGAATATACCTAAAATGACACCAGGGTACAAATTCGAGGAATGAATGCATTTGAGGGAAAATTAATTCAGGAAGAAAGGAGTCCCATATACTCAATTCATCGCCAGCATCTAATAATTTCTGTTTAGACCAATTATGAAGTTCATGGAAATCAAACTCCCATTGGGTTTCAAAAATCTTGCATCGTTGGTCAACTAAGGGCAGTTTGTCTAAGTCTATAACAGGGGTTAGCAATGGCTTTTCTGCAAGTACTTTGGACTTTCCTTTAGAAGCAGACATGGTGAAGATGAAATTAGATAAAAGATTTTTGTTTTAATTACGAGAGATTCTTCAACGTAAATCACATAAAATTTCATTTGCCGACGCGTTTCAAACCAACTAGTGTGGTTCATCATCAAGACAAGTTGAAGAAACAGATCTAGCTTAGCATGTTAAATAGTCCGAGCAAAGACTCCAACGGCTAAAAATTGATTAACGGCTAATTTTATACCAGGTGCTTGATTGGTTGGTGTAGTGATGAATGTTGTTTGTTGGTACTATTTTTAGTGGACTTGTGCAGCTACTAGATGAAATAAACAAAATAAATGGAGAAAAATGCCTATGTTTTTTTATTGTATGAAGGTATTAATCGTTTGAGTAATAACCATCGATAGGAGTGGGGATTTTACTATGGTAATGTAATGCTTCTGGGGGAATGATCGAATGTTATAATAGCCTAATACATTTGGAAGAAATGAAAGGGTGATAGATGGTGGAGGCAGAGTGGTGATTAGATATTTGACGGAAGCGAAAACAAATAAGCGGTGCTTTTTGGGGGGTAGGTGGATTGTGGATTTGGAGAGGGAAGCCTGAAATGTATTTAAGGGTGACACATTGGAGGAGGTGAGTTTGATAATTCATCTTTTCGAACCCTCCCCTACTTGTTAAATGTCGAAAGCGCCACTAGGGGGGGGGAGGTTCTGAAATGTACCCCTAGACGTTGATTTGGGCGACGAACATCTTAATGGTTGGCAAAAGCATGATAATTAAAATATGGGACAAAAATATCAAACCACACTTTATTAAAGATTTAATTAACTAATAAACAGTGCTTAAATGATAATTTAACAACTAATTAAATCTGTGGTGACATTTTAAATTAGTGCGCCTATTCAATGGGAATTTATTTCTTTTTCTTTTCTATCTTTCTATTTTTTATATCCCCTTTATTTTTCTCTTTTTTCTATATTCTTTTTTTCTATTATATATATATATATATATATAATATATATATATATAATATTATTATATAATATATATATATATATATAGACAAAAATAAAATGTACAAGCTACAGAATAGGTTACAACAACTTCTATAGACACAAGTGAAGTTTGGTCAAATGATTCATTAGAATGAACATATGATTAGAAAAACCAATATGTCAAAATAACTAAACTAACATCATGTGTTGAGGCTACTGATAGACATTGAATATGAAACAGTAAGCACCTTGTAGCTAGGGCACATGTAACCGCAAACACTTTAAGAAATAATTTGCAATATACAAAGGGATGTAAACCCAAAAAGGGATTTGTGAAAATTCATGGTCAAGGGAAATAGTATGGTTGTGAAATTCAGGAATGTAGTTCTCTTATTATCTTTTGTGGATCATAAGCATGTCATATTACTCTAGGATGAGGCCTAGAATTATCATAGTCTAATAGCAAAATAAAAAAGGGAAGGGTAATAAATATCGGAAACAATGAATTATAAAATGTGTATTAAGCCTTCTACATGTAAACATTAGAGGATAATTAATGTGGTTAGAACCAAATCCACTTGAACCAAACACAAACATAATATCTACCAAGAAGTAGTAAGTTGAAGTAATTGCGTTAGAATGTTGGTAATGTTTTGTTGTGACATATTTGATATCATCAAATTATGTTGTTGTCTAAACTACCGATCATTGGTTACAATCCATCATTGGGACAAGGTTCAAAAATTCTTCCTCAAACATAAATAAACCAAAAATAAATATAACAAATATGATTATTGTGTGAATGGTCTTGTAGGATAATTGACTATTCCTATGTTGAGGAAAAAATACTATTTATTAACATTCCACCAAACCTCACATGTCAATTATAATAAAGTAATATATTGTTGAATGAAGTGAAAAACATGTTGGGATGTGATATACAAGAAAATGACTAGTAGAAAAGTCCCACGACTATACATGAGAGTAAAATTGCATATAATTTACACCAACAACCTATAATACGTAATGAAAAAGATCCAAATTTAATGAATGTTGCAAAGTGGACTCTTAGTCGACACTAAAAGAGAGTAGCAAAGCAGCCCTATATGAGCATAACTAAGGTTGGTTGGACAAAATACACAACAATCTAGCCACTCTAAATATGGCAGGAAAAGGAAGGCATGCTAAAATTTAATTATGCATGACTAATGCACATTTGAATTAATATAGAAGCTTAATATCACTACTTAATATGATAATTCACCAGTTGCAATATATCTTGAAAGAAGATAACATTAAATGATTTCTAAATATTATTATTACAATGCAAGTAGGCCAAATGGAATTTCTACTTCCATGGTCTGAAATTTTAGTGGAACCACTTGGCGGGGTCCTTGTCGAATGGCGTAGCCATTGGGTAAGTAAAAATCATGTATCATTATTATTGATGATTACAATGATGTTTCTAATTCTTATTAAGTGCAGATTACTAACCCTTGTTGGGTTGTGATACATGGTGATAACCCATATTTGATACATAAATAATAATTGATGGTGTTTTTAAGAATGTTTGAAATGTATATGTTCTTAAATGATGATTGATGGAAAATAAAGACAAACATAATGACTATGCATGTAGGTTGGACAAAACAGAGTATTCCTTGTCGAACCTCTACATATTCTCTATCAAAGATAGCGTATGCTTTAGAAGCAAGGAATCACCTAGGTAAAAGTGTAGTGGAAGCAAGTAAAACGAAATAGGCTACCTGGGATGAGGATTTTATGCATGAGACATATTACTGCGTCTTTTGAGGGCTACTAAACATCGAGAACGGTGTTTCCCTATAGAGAGGGGAGATGTATTACCCCTCAATTAAAAGTAAATATTTAATACACTTTTATTGTAGTGACTTGGTAAACCATGGGCTATGTGGAAAGCCTAGTATAAATTTAGATGTTTAAAATTATTTTTATTTTATTTAAAAATCGATTATGGTCAGGCATGGAATTTACAAGGAAAGACACTAAATGAAAAAAAAAATCACTCACTAGATAATAGAGGAGAGTTACTCTATTTCCCTAGAGATAAATCATCTTAGTTAGGAAAATAAGCCAAGAGGGTACGAGAGGAACCTTAGGAAACTAAGTAGGGAGAGAAAGAAGATTAATCCCTTGAAAAAGATGTTGTTAAGTGAAGGAAATATGATGCCAGTTAAGATATTCTTGAACTAGATGAAGGCAGTGGCATCCATAAACCAGACTTGTTGAATCTGTGAGCTCATGGGCTTGATTTGTACAATCTTAATGCCTTTGGATAGACCTTGCTAGGTCAGTGTCAAACAACTATTATGGAAGTGGGAAATTGGCTCAGGGAAATAATTGGTTGTTTCATTCTCATTAGTTGGGAGGAGTGGTCTTCTCCTCCATAAATTTCCTCGCAACCTAACCTAAGAAATACAAGTATCTTAATTTGTGAATTTCATAGCATAGAATACTATTTGTATTTTTTGTAATGTGAGGTTCTGGCAAGTCTTTGTAATGATTGCTTATAAATAAATTGTTGTAATTTGTAAGTCCATGTTATAAGTTTCAGTGTTCAGTGTTGATGATTATAAAGGCAACTGTGTTGTGATGGAATTACTATAAAGGTAGAAATATATAGAATAAAGAATAATTAATGTATGTAATAATGCTGTTATGGGTTATTATTGTAAGCAATTAGTTTCCAAACTTATTGGCCAAGGCCACTATTTGAAAACAATCCTTGTTCTTTACATATGGATACCTAATTATTACAGAAGGTTGATTTGCAGCACCCAAAGGGTAATTAGATCTTTCTTCCTTTGTAATGCTAGTAATAATAACAAGAAATAGAGACTGTAAATGAATTAAAATAGAAAATTCTTGTTTGGGATTGTATACTCTTAAATAATAAACAAAGTTTAAAAAATAATAATGGTGTAATAAAAGGGGTGATTTGTGCGAATTCAACTGAGTACAAACTATGTTCTATATAGGACCAATTTAGTTCCTAGGCCCAGTTGGTAAGAACCAACAATCACGAACTATTCTAGTCTACTAGATTTATCTTAAAAAAAAAAACTGAGAGCGAAAACAAAACGACGCGAATTATTGTCTTCATAATTATGTGGTTAATAATTGGATCATATCAATGCATCGACATTGAATTTAGCAAAGAATTTACTTAAACCAAGAATCATATCCAAAGGTAAATGCTTCATTTCAGTCATAGATGAATACAATTTTCCTAAATGGTTTTAGACTGATAATGAAATGGATTCCGAGACCTTTCTCCTAAGTATAAAATGCACTGAAAGATGAAAAATTATAAAGAAGGAAGTAACTATTTAATGGGGGATGCTAACTATGGCTAGACTAGGAAAATCCTTCGTGAGTGAAGCCCTCAAACCCAATAAAGCTATTACCTAAAATTACTATTCCAGTATTACTTCAGAGAAAAGAGGGATTTTGAACAAATACTATAACAAAAATGGACAAAAATCTCACGGTCGAGATACTGGAAAAATATCTCAGTCTATACAAACTTTCATAAAGAGAAACAAATCTTGTTTTTGAAGGCTAACGATATTGAAATGAAAGTTTGAAAGACAACTATAACTATATGAAGCAAAACATAATTTAATTCACAAGAAACGGGCAAACTCTAGTATATATCATCTTCATTACATATGTTTGTTCCAAGCCACATGTCATAGTCAGAAAAAAGTTTGAATCCTATCTTAACAGTCAAAACTCATTGTAACCCTAAGAGTCCTTGTATGTAGAACAAACTAAGTTAAAGGCGCGACTATATTTACAATATAAATAAGTTTCGAACCAAAATTTGAATAAAACTCTAAGGATCCTACAAGAAATTTAAAATTGGTAACCATAGGTTAGAACAATACCATATTTGAAATGAAATTCATCTATAACCTCTACATGTAGAGTAAAGAAATTAAATAATTTGAACTTGATATTGCTGAGGAGTAGAAAACCTTAGAGAACTTTGTGTCGAGTTTCAAGATAAAATGTAGAGAAGATTACAAATGATCGAATAAGGAAATAATTTCTTACATCATTAAAAATTTAAGGAGTATTGTGGGGATAATAAATTTGATTGAAATATAAATGAATTTACCTGTAAAACCCACATCCAGCCCTCATTCCTAGTGCTTGGTACACTAACAGCATATGGGTAAATAAAGGGAATGTAGCGCGAGGAAAAGGAATTGTAAAGAAAGGAAAACTCCACAGAGAATTTGTATACCTTCCGAGCATGAGAGAGTATAATATTACCAATTTCTAGAGGTGGAATCCATACTCCATACTCACCTATCATCTGTAAATGTTAACCCAAATTATTAAAAATTATAGAAACCGTGAGGAATTTGAAAGAAATATGGCAAGAATCCTTGATTAAAATTACTTACCTTATTGAACATGTGACTGGAAAGTTATTGAGCATAGGTTTTCACCAAAACAATAGTATACTATACGAGTCACTACAGAGCCCAAACCCTTGCCGGTGAGGGTTGCAACTGATTCGGAGGGTTTGTCACTTGGAGGTGGAGGTTACCCTAACCACCCATTTGTTGCCTCGGCTGTAGGATTAGAAACCTAGAAGAAGAGTCGATGATCCTGACATAGATCATGATGCCTCTTTTCGCCAACTCACATAATGGCGCCAGTTGTGGATAACAGCGCCAGTTTTGGAGTCGAGAAAGAGAAAGTTCCAACCTCGTCAATGAACATTTGACGAAATAACTAAGGTTCCAATGAAATGATATAATTACAATTATGTTCTATGGATACAACCCAGAAACGTTAAAGGTTTAAAAATAGATGCGTCCATTTCAACAGAAGTATATATAAAGAATAGCCTATGCTAGACAGAGGAAACAAAACCTTAAACAACGAGGACAATGTGAGGGCTCAATCCAATGATCTGATTAAGGTTATATTAAATTTTGGATTGTTGTAGAACAATTAAGGTATCAATATGTTACATGACCATCCCCATCCAATATGGAATTTTTATAAGTTTCAAATTTCATTAAAATATAATTTTTAGTGAGACACAGGTAAGTCTCACTAAATCAGAAAGCAATGGTCAGAGGAAGCGAGCACCGAAAGACAAGCTTCGAAAGATCAAGTGTTAAAAGGGTGACATGATCTCTATGTATCTGGACAAGCTCACCACATGCAGCGATGTGCTTGGAAGTGTAGGGACCATGACAACTGATGATGACATGGTGAGTCTTGCACTCTTCGATCTTCCTAAGAGTTGGTATAACTACCAAGACTTGGTTAATGGAAGAGAGAAACTACCAGATTGGGAACGTCTTTGGTCAATTTGATGCAGGAGAAGATAAGAAGAAGCACTAGAGATGGTTCTTCATCCATGGAGGATTAAGAAAACTGTGCCTTAGCCAGTAAGGCGAAGAAGGGTAAGGAGAAGGTTTCTAATTCCGAATCCAGTTCTTGCCATGGTGGGAAGAAGTTTGACAAATCAAAAGTGTGATGCTTTTGTTGTCATGAGGTGGGCCATCTTGTTACAAATTGTTCACTGAGGAAATCCCTGAAGGGATCCGTGGAGGGATCAGAAGGTGAGGCACTAGCCTCACAGTTTGAGTTGGATTTCACACTGTTCACATGCATGGTTTCATCCATGGTGGGAAGTGGTTAGTTTCTTAATAGTGGAGCTTCTTTCCACATGACTGGCGACAAGAGTTTCTTCAGTACTTTGGAGGAGAAAGATCTTTAGATACTCATAGAAATGGGTAATGATGAAAAGTATAGTGTCTCAGGTGTAAGCATGGTTATTTTTCAAAGCGAGCATGGATCTCGCCTTACCTTGACCAATGTAAAGTATGTACCGGGACTGAAGAGGAACTTGGTGTCGATCACGATGCTAGAAGACAAAGGCTATGATGTAGTCTTCAGTAAGGGAAGGGTTTTCCTTAGACACATCATCACTAGACAGGTGAAGCAGATTGGTTCACGGGTTAAGAATCGGTATGCTCTTGAGGATCAAAATGCATGCAAAGCCTTGAAAAGCAAGGCAACTGATTGAGACTTGGTGGTTGAGAGGGAGAGTATATTACCTCTCAACATGCAGCACCAGAAGAAATCTCAGACGATTGTGGAGGAGACACAATTGGTTTTAGGAGGTTGTGGAGCAACCACACCTAGAGAAGCTCAGAGGATATTGAGTAGATATATCTACTCATGTAGTGACCTCTAGTAGGAGGGAATTTCAAGCCAGGTGGGTGGAGGGATCACATGCATTCGTACCTCCAGGTAGGAGGTGGAGGGATGTGGAGTGATCATCCCAAAAAGGCTAGAATAGGTGCAGGATCCTTGAGGTACCCAACCTCTTTGATTTGACTTTTCTACACGAGCCCTGACGAGGAGTAGTAGAACTGGCTGATTGGGTAGAGACAGATGTGGATGGAGCAGCAGAGAGATCTACAGTGCAGGAGTCCCAGGACTATGTAGAGCTAGCAGGATACAACAATGTGAAAGGCACAGGAGTGTTGCACCAGTGCAGGATGGCACAGAGTGGTGTGCAATGGTGCGAGATGCATGGAGTGTTGTAGCAACTTAGAAATGAGAGAGGGAGCACTTGTCAGTAGCAGGTCGAGCTTCAACATTAGAGTATGTTTCTACCCCAATGGAGAGGTCATTTGGGAGTTATTTTGTTCCGAGAGTTATTGGAGCAACCACACTTGGTAGAAGTGTTCCATGTAGAACATTCCAAAGGTAGAGGATCGGGTTCGAGTTGAAGCCTTTGTTTTTTAGGAGTTTTGAAAATGGAAAAAAGAAATGCTGAAAATAGGAGTGCTAAAAATAGCACTGCTATAAATTTCAGTTTAGGTACTAGTGCTGGATTTTGCAACAGGGAATGAAAAATGGAAGTGTTAGAAATAACATTCTATTTTTAGCAGTTCAATATGGATTCCTATTTTATTCAATCCCTGGACTAGAAATAGGAAGTAAAATTTGAATTTGAACTTAACAGCTTTTTGAAAATAAATTAATTAATTCACCATGAGTTAATTAGTTGTGAAAAATCAAGCATGAAGTCTATGTGAGGACATGCAATAGTTTATCTATTAAGTGAGGAATTTATCCGTGAGTTAAAGAGATAAGGATGAGTTCTAATTTCAGTTGTAATTAGTTGGCTCAATTAACTAAGTCAAGTCCAGTTATATTTGATTTAAACAGTTTGTTTAAATTAACTAAGTTCAGTTAGTATATGCATGCTTGCATATAACTACTGCACTTCAGATAACTGAATATTCTCTCATGAGTAACTCATACATGTCAGTTCAGACAGAGGCCCTGTTGAGATCAGAGAAGGGACAATGTATTATTATTTGGATGAATGTTTTTCCTATAAGGGAAGCTCATCCATGATGAGGATTTATCTTCTTCAAGACTGCGTAGTTGGATCAGAGGTTAGTGAGCGTGTGAAGAGGCCAATTCACACAAGTGGTTGCACTGGACCCCAATCAAAATTACTCAAGGAAATACGAGGCTTGGAGGGTAGACTAGAGGTTAGAGAGAGGCCTTTGACTATCTGTGAGCAGCATAGGTATTGCAGAGAGAGTAGGATAGCTTTTGAGCTAATTCTTTTTTTAATACTAGCTATATTTCCACATGTATGATAATACAGAGTTGGGATTTTTGGCTGAGGCTTTCCTCAGGCTATATCTTCTGTGTTATGTGATTGATTCCTTCTTGTCAGCTATACGTGTTCTTATTGATGTTGTTCATGTTCGATTAAGCTTTCGCTAAATTGTTGGTAGAAGTAGATCTTGTATTGTGTTTTAGTATATTGCATAATCTGTTGATCTACAGTGGGAATTTCTACAATGATGACAAGAAAAAGGAATTCCTCCTTGTGATCAGTCTGATTTACCCCTAAAGCATTTGGATCCATGTATTGGCTTGAGTTTACTTTGATGAAATACTATTGAATCAAGCCTCCTTTATTCTCCTTTTAAAAATACATTACAATTGGAGTTTAACATAATCCCTCAGATAATCTGAAATGCACTCCTGTCTTTAAGATGTCCTAGGCACTAGTCTAGAATCAACCAAAATGTTGTCTCTAGGAAGGTTTCTATATCTCCTGAAGCACTTGTCCTACAGGTGCTAGAAAAAGTGACAACATTATATATTTGATGAGTCTTTGACCTTTAGCATTTTTGTCTTATCAGGCCATTGTCTCATTTCTAAATTGTCTTCTGTAATACATGTGGTGTAATGAAGTCCAAGAGACAAATGTTAAATATGAAAAACCCATAAATTGGAATGTAATGAGTCATATTAGAATATCAACAGCCAGAGAAGCAAAAGAATCATGGGTAAGCTCAAATATCATTACAATTTTTGTAAATAGCTCATGATAAGTAAAGCAAAGGGCTTGTTGCCGAGATTTTTTGGAGGCTTAGCCTTGAATTCTCTTGTACTACATAGGAGATATATTAGTGTTTGGAGAAGAAAGGTGTGGCTTCATGTTCCATTATTAGATATAATGTTTCATCCATGTAAAAATGTACTTGGGATCTTATGCTTATAATTAGAAGCTCAATGAGTCGACATTCCTTCATACATGTATCATAGATGTAGTTTGACTATTTTGGTTATGTATATGGTATATTTTGCTTTATTCACATCTTGAGTTAATGAACTTTCTTTTAGCTTAAGTATATTCATTTTTGAATGAATGTTGTTATGTTTTAAAGATTGTTGTTTGCTATGTGGACTAATCCGTGGGTACTTAGAAAACCTTCCTCATTTTCTTTAAAAAATATATTTTGAAACTACTTTATAGAAATAGAACTAGAAAATAGGAATCTTGAACTACTTGGACATCTTGCACATAATTTGAAGCTTATGCTAATGACTGAGGTTGTAAATATGTTATTATGTTTCCTTTCCTAATTATATGTGATTTTTCTCCTACAAACCTGCATCATGTTGCTGAATGTTTGTTCCCTGTTGCTGGAACAATTAACGTATAAGAATTTACCTTTCTTCATAAATAATAAAGTACATCAAACTGATATTATTATTATAGTGGCAAGGTATAACATTATATATATATATATATATATATATAATATATATAATATGACATTATTGTTATTGAGCAATTTGAAAGAGAGAATTCAGATGCAGGAAGGAGTCGACTATGGTTCTAGGGTTTAACTTAGCAAGTGACAGAGGGCAAGAATAACCCATGGAGACACAGGGAGGAGGAGCTCCACTCCCTCCTACAGTAATATGCTAGAAAATAGAGGAAAATGAGGGAAAAACAACAAAACTTCATAGCCCTTGGAGGTTAAGGAAAAAAACATCAAAACTATGAAGGTGGAGGGCAGTAAAACCCATGCAGATCATGGGGCCCAGAAAGGAGACTATAAAGAGGAGAAAGAGGAAGACAGAGGTTAGGGATCAGAGAACAGAGCGAAGATGGGGCCCTGTAAACCCAAGACTATAACTAAATGATTCAGATCTACAAGCACACAAGGATCACATGGCTAACTATGCCATCATTTGCAAATTTAGGGGAATTTGGCCATCAGAGAAAGCGTTGTACACCTGGATAAAATACAACTGGAAACCAAAGTGGGAGTTAAATATACATCTTAGATCCAAAGGCTTTTTTACTGTGGTGTTTACGAACATGGAAGATAGAGACAAAATGTTTTAAGAAGGGCCATACTTCTTTGCATCTGTTGGTCTCTATATGCAACCATGGAGGATGAACTTTGTGCCAGAATGAGAAACCTTCACTTCAGTACTGGTATGGATTTGACTATACTCCTTACCTTTAGATTACTGGGTGCCAGAATCTCTAAAAGTTATAGGCAATAAATTAGGTTATTGCTTAAAAATTTCAGAGGTAACTCTAAGAGGTAAATATACATCCTATGCCTGTATATGTGTGGAGATGGACCTATCAGGATCCCTTCTAGATGAGTTCATTCTATAATTCTATGATGAGGAATGGGTTCAAACAGTGGACTATGAACATATCCCATTCAGATGTCACAAATGTCACGACCATGGGCATCTATCCAGAGACTGTCCTCCTAATAGAAGGGAGGAAAACCTAAACACCAACAAAGGATAAGACCAGTCCGGTTTCACCAAAGTAGGAAGAAAAGGAAAAGAAGGACGTATGAAGACATAAAATAACCCTATTGTGAATGTCAAAACAAATTGTTACAACAGTTTTCAGATCTTAGGAGAAAAAGAAGCTGGTGGAAGGGATAAAGAGAGTACAAAGAATCAGACACCAATGGGGAAAGAAAAATATACCAGCATGGAGTTCACTCAGGAATAGAATGAATACATGATAGACCCTTTGAGTACCATGGAAATAGAAAAAGGCCAAGAAATGACTCAAAGTGAAAGTGGTACAGAGGATCAAGATTTACAGGAGATCCTGGAAAGGGAGAACCTAGAGCTGGAAAAGTTTTTACAATAGGGAGGCAACCTGGGAATAAACTCCATCCCTCAGGAGGATGTGGACAAGGTCCAATAGATATTCCTTAACAAGTTACATCAAACACCTGGAGGAGTCAAAAGAGGACATGAAAACTAGGAAAACAAAGGGACTTCCTCAATAAGATTGATAATAAGAAAACTAACAAAGAATCCAGGCAAGAGGAGGGGAAGAAAAAGATAGAAATAACTACTACTGGAGTGTGGCAAACTCATGATTGATTTAGGAAGGACGAAAGACCTTTCCAGTTACTCCTTTAAAACCCCACCTCAATGAAAATGACAACCTAGAATATTAGAGGACTAGGGAGTAGAAGAAAATAGAGGAATCTAGGTGAAAGGATTAGAGAGGAAAAACCTGACATAGTATTCATACAGGAAACAAAATGCTCAATGGAGAGGATCCACGAAAAACACAGAAAATGGATAAATAGATATGAATACCATGAAGTTAAGGCACATAAATCTGCTGGTGGCATTCTCACTCTATGGGATCCACAAAAATTTGGTGCGATTGATGCAGAGGCATCCAAACATCACCTTTCTCTTATTTTCCAACCAATGGGTGATAGACAATGCTACATGATCACCAATGTCTATGGCCCGCAACCAATGGAGGACAAACTTCAACTCCTCATAACGCTGGAGGATATGAAGATGAGATACCTAGCTCTACCATGGATTCTTAGTGGTGATTTTAACATAACAAAATCACTCATGGAGAAGAAAGGAGGAACTAGAATACTTTGTAGAGACTCAGTTGTCTTTCAGAACTTCATCACCAATATAAAATTGGTTGATATTGAAACAAGCAATGGACTCTTCACTTGGAATAACAAAAGAGGGGGGCCTACCCAAGTGGCCTCAAAATTGGGCAGATTTATGGTTTCAGAGGAACTTCTTCTGAGCGGAAACAACATTACTGAACTCATACTACCTTTTGGGGGCTCATATCACTAGCCTATACAATTGGAGGCATCCCTTTTTAGAAAACCAAGGAAAAACCGATTCCAGTTTGAGAATGCTTGGCTCACACATCTAGATTTCCTCATGAACATTGAAAAATGGTGGAAGGAAAAGCTTCACCTTCAAGGTACAAAGATGTTTCTTCTTCACTACAGGCTCAAACACATTAAAGGTATACTCAAAGAGTGGAATAAAAAGGAATTTGGTAACATATTCAAAGCTAAAGGAGAGGTGGAAAAGAAACTAAAGGAAATAAACCATATTCTTATCACAGAAGGCTATACAGATGAAAGGAAAGAGATGGCAGAGTCACTCCAGTAGGCGTGGGACAATAGATGTCTTCAAGAGGAAATATTCTAAAGACAGAAATCCAGAGTACAATGGATTAAAGAAGGGGATAGAAACACCAAATTCTTTCATAGATCCACCATACCTCGCAGAAACAACAATAGAATTATGAAACTTGTAGATCAACATGGAATAGAGAGAAACACTCATGAAGAGATGGAGAAGGTTCTACTCTAGCATTTTCAGAAAATTATTGAGGAAACCTCGGAAGTCAGATACCAGTTTATGGAAAAATTTACTTAGTACATCCCTAAGTTGGTTACCAGAGAAGATAATTTCAATCTCAATAGACTAGTAATAGAGGAAGAAATTGTGGAAGCCATGAAAGAGATGAAAAAAGGGAAATTACCAGGCTAGGATGGCTTTAATGTGGACTTTTTCAAAGCTTGTTGGAGGATAGTGAAACGGGACATCCTGGATGTAGTGGAAGACTCTCGAAGATTTAAGAAATCCTTAAAGGCACTCAATGAATCTTTCATAGCCATAATCCCCAAACAGGATAAGGCCATCTCTCGAGACAGATTTTGACCTATAGCATTATGCAATGTGATTTACAAAACTATATCTAAATTCATTGCCAACTGTCTCAAACCACTCCTCCTAACCCTAGTGTTGGAGGAGCAAGGAGGCTATGTGGAAGGAAGACAAATTCTAGATAATATAATTCAAGCACATGAAATGGTTCATTCACTCATTACCAACAAACAACTAGGAATGATAATGTAGCTATACATGGCAAAGGCCTATGACAAACTTAGCTGTTCATACATAAGAGCAATATTAAAATCCTATGGCTTTGATTACAACTGGGTTAAATGGGTTATGGCGCTAGTTACCACCACCAACTATTCAATTCTTCTCAATGGCTCTCCTTCTAGAACTTTCAATCCTTCTAGAGATCTTAGGTAAGGAGATCCTCTTTCTCCTTTCCTATTTTTTGTCATGATGGAAGGGTTAGGAAGAGCTATCAGAGCTACTAAGGAGGAAGGGATAATTTAGGGTTTGAGACTCACTCCTAGTGGGGACACAGTGACACATCAGCAATTTGTGGATGATACTATACTTCAAGGCACACCCACTATCAAGGAAGCTAAAGCATTCAAACAAATTCTAAGTGAATTTGATAGGGTAGTAGGCATAGAGGTAAGTCTCACTAAATCAAATATTTTCTTTTTCAATATAGATATCTCAATTCAAAGAAATATTTCTAGAATTTTGGGCTTTCAAAGGGAGACAATACCTATGAAGTACCTAGGAGTTCCTCTCACTGACAAACCGCTTCACAATGACGTTTGGGATCCTATTCTTAACAAGCTAAAAGATAAGATCAGTAAATGGACAAATAAACCACTGAATCTAGTAGGGAGACTGATTCTCACTAAGGTTGTCCACTAAAGTCTCCCTATCTATATGTTATCTGCCATTCCAGCACCAGCCAGTGTAATTAGTGATATAAGAAACATTCAAAGAGACTTTCTCTGGGGGAAAGGTGAAGAAAAGAAGAAATGGGCCCTTGTGGCATGGGACAGAGTATGCAAACCTAAGTCCCATGATGGCTTGGGTCTTCATGAACTAGGAATTATTAACAGAGTTCTTGATGCCAAAATCTGGTGGAGATGGCTAAAAGAAATACAAGTCCCCTGGGAAAAACTTTGGAAGCACAAATATGCTAGTGAATGGCAGGAGAAAAACCTAATCAGAATGATAGGACAACTAAAAGGTTCTGCAATTTGGAACAGGGCATGGGAGAATAGGGCCCTAGTCTAAAACCACAGCTTCTAGGAGATCAGAAATGGAAACCTGCCTTGGTTTTGGGAGGATAATTGGCAGCAGGAGGACAATCTCCTAAGTTAAGAATTAGCAAACATTCACACTGATACCAGAAACAAAGGATTCAAGTGGGTAAGTGACTATTGGGACCAAACAAGGAATAATGGGAAATGGAGAACATGGAAAATTCCAGATTACAGTGGAATGGGCATGTTGCATACTCAAGCTATAGCCCTTCAAGGTCTTTTAGACAGGAGACAAATCTTGAACTCAAAACTGAATGATCAACTAATATGGGGAAAGAACAAGACAGATATATTCAACCTTAAGGAAGCCAAAAGAATAGATGCAAGGCTTAACCTTCCAAACACTGATAAGACATGGAAAGAAATCTAGGAAAATCCTCATTGGATGAAAGTCAAACTGTTCAAGTGGCTAGTTCAACATGGCAAGATTCTGACATGGGATAACCTAAGAAAAAGAGGCTTTCTTGGCCCCTCAAAATGTCACTTATGTAGACAATAGGAAGAAACTACAAATCATCTACTAAATAGATGCACTTTCACTACAATACTTTGGAATTGGGTTGGAGAAGTCTTCGAGCAGACAAACAGAAATGTTAATGACATCCCTACTACGTTGAAGAATTGGAAGAATTTTTTTTCGGATAATGAGATCATTAAGTCCACCTAGATGCTGACCCCAAGATTCATAATCTGGAATGTCTGGAAGGAGCGCAACAATAGGATTTTCAAGGAGAAAGCGAGTCTGGTGGGCAATATCCTTAAGATAATCCTTAAACAACTTAAAGATACTGTTCATATCCTGAGAGGTGTAGCTACTGGAAAACCCATCAGACAAAGAGAAGCCAAAATACTAGAGAAGTTAGAGCTCAAGGTTTATCCCCCTCAGGGTTCTAAGCAGATTAATGAGAATACCTCAGCAAATAAGTCTTCTTGGCAACCCCCTTCTCATGGATTTTTAAAATTTAACATACAAAGGGCTTCAAAAGGGAATCTGAGAGAAGCTGGTTATGGAGGGGTCTTGAGGGACGAGGAAGGAAACATACAAGTCATATTCCACAGTTATTTAGGAAAACCAACCAACAATATTGCGAAGCTCATGGTAATGGAATTATTCCTGGAAATACTACTCAAGTACAACATTCACAATGTCATAAATGTTCGCACTACTCTTGAGGAAATCTCAGAACACTCACGACTTCTACAAGTCTACCAAACTATCCAAGTGCACCTAAGAAGGCTGAGAACTCTTAGGTTGGTTCATGTTCGCAGGGAATCCAACAAAGTGGCGGACTGACTTGCAAATTAGGGGGTACAAAATAACCATATTGACTTGTGCTGCTGGTGGAAGGAGATAACGGATGATAGGTTGAAGGAGGAGTGTTCATCCAGGGCCAACATCGACTGACAGCAGCATCAAGAATTTTCCGAAATAGAGCCATAGAGATAGGGTCTCGTTGATCGAGATTCAGTATGAAATGTTATGACATAAGTGAGGTCCTTTATAGGATGCAAGTCTATGTCGGCCTCCTTAACGTAGGTAACAACAAACTGGTAGTCTCAGAGGGCCAGCCGAAAGGCAGGATCTTCATCTTCCCTTGGCCCATGTGCTGGAATTCAGATTTTCTCGGCAAGTGCAAAAACCCTGCTCGTACTCCTGTGACATCTTTACTGCTCTCAGGGTGGTTTCTGGTTTATTGCATGTTCATTAAGCTGGAAGTGGTTTTTCACAAATGGAAGCGATTCCACTCACCTCGCGACACATGGCCAAGGGTGGGGAGGAATTACCGCCCTCATCACATGGTAGCTATCGAGGCTTTTAGTCTGAGCGATATGATCCCTAACCATTGGATCAAATGAGGACAATCTATGGCCAGGAATGAGAATGCATGCTGGTGGGTCCGAAACAGTTCTTGTGTTTCGAGTTGCTTGCATGACCTCACATGAAGCGCACGCAGATGGTGGATTTCGCGTGGTAAAAGTGATCACAGGTTATGTCCAAAATGGACCCGATATAGTTATAAATTATGGTTTACAGGTTTCATCGGGTCCGAAGTGTTTGTTAAAAGGTGATCTTGTTGGCCACGTGATATGTTTATCATCCGCTAGATCTTTAGCTTAGGATCCAATAGTCAGTTTTCGACTGCTTATTTTTTTGGGTGGGCCCACATCCTTGGGTTCGCTTTGTCTTCTTGCAACCATGGATTGGGGTGGGCCTGTCATTTTGGTGGGCCCCACCACTGAGGTTGTCGTTTGTACATTATTTGTCCTTTTTAATTGAATAGAAGGATCCGTGTAGGAATTTACAGGGTAAGTTCCTCAGACAGAACAACAGAAGGACACCGCTCACAAACAGATCACAGATCAATACACCAGTATTTTGACGTGGTTAAAACCCTCAGAGAGGGAAACAGTCCACGGCCTGCGCCAACGTGGCTACTACAGGCAATTTATTAATAAAAGAATGAAAATTTACATAAGCTTCTCTCATGCACGGTTAACCTACAAATGACCCTCCCAT
>APFE031270984.1:13321-24788 GCA_000404065.3 Pinus taeda | reverse complement strand
ATATATAGATATGAATATGATGGTGTTACATGAGTGAATGTTACAAGACCATCCGCATCCAATATGGTCTTTTATAAGTTTCAAATTTTATTGAAAATATAATTTAATAATAAGTTAAAGTTATTTCCAACATTCATATTTTAATAACATTACAATTAAATTATTAACTGTGTCAAAACCTCATTCAAATTTTCTTATATATTATCTTTCATTATTTTACAAGTGATTCATAGCCATCCAACATGACTTTCTTATAAGTTTCAAATTTTATAAAAAAATATAACTTAATAATAAATTAAAGGGATTTCCAACATTTACATTTTTCATAGCATTACAATTAAGTAATTTTCAATAACATTACAATTAAGCTATTAAATAGTTCAAAAGCTTTGATTGAAATTTTACTCTATATTAACCCTCATTATTTTACAATTGATTCAAAATTGTCAACCAACTTTCTAGTTCTAGTTGATATGATTGTCTCTTTGTAATGGGGTCATGATTTGGGCTAACCATAATGAAATTCTACAAGTTTCTATATAGGTATTTTGTCATAATCATCTTGTTACAAGTAATTTTAATTATTTGTATCATGAAATTTATTCAAAATATTAAATTATTGACATTTAAAGTAAATTGAAAAATATATTAAATTTGATTATTTTCTTTTAGGATTTGAGAATGAATTGAAAAGAAAATAAATTAAATAAATCAAAATCACTATTTTGGAATATTCAAAAGATAAAGGCCTTGTTATTACATTCAAATTCTCTTCCAAAAAAATTAGTGTGCCACCTCATAATCTTACCTATTCAGTATGGTATTTTTTAAGGTTCAAATTTTATTAAAAGAAACTAGATTATATAGGCCTTCTAGAATTTTATTTTAATTATTAATATTTATTAGGTGAGTGGTGGAGATTTAACTTCTATGGAATATGAAAGGTTCAAGATTTTAGATTACTCTTCAAGATAGTTACGATTTTATGATTAATTTATGTCAAATTACTTAATTAAAGAAAGTGTAATATCAACAAGTGTCATATTGTGTATGTGGTATTGAACCATGGTATTGTAAAAAAAATTATTTACCAAATAATAATTTCCATAGCAAAGTAGAGGTAAATCATGATGGTTAAGAGTATTGTTTAATTCATATATAGTTTTCTTAACAACTAATAATAATAATTAAAACAAAGTTATTTCAGAGTTTTTCCTAAACTCCATAATGTGACATGTATTTTGATTATTTTTTTGGGTGCCTCTGGTGGTTCAAAGTCATTGAAAGGAATGATGCCCTCCAACCCGAAGGGAATCACTAAAGGGAATCAAGCCCCTCCACCCTAAAGGGAATCACTGAAGGGAATAAAGCCCGTCCACCCTGAACCAAACTGGGAATAAATCCCCTCCACCTTGAACCAGACTAGGAATCAAGCCCCTCCACTATGAAGGAAAATACTAAAGGGAATCAAGCCCCTCCACTATGAAGGAAATCACTAAAGGGAATCAAGCCCCTCCACCCTGAAACAGACTAGGAATCAAGCCCCCTCCACTAGCCCCTCCACCCTGAACCACACTAGGAATCAAGCCCCCTCCACTAGCCCCTCCACCACGAAGGGAATCACTGAAGGGCATCAAGCCCCTCCACCCTGAACCATACTAGGAATCAAGCCACTCCCCCTCCACCAGCCCCTCGACCGTGAAGGGAATCACTGAAGGGAGTCAAGCCCCTCCACCTTGAACCATACTGGGAATCAAGCCCCTCCACCCTGAACCAGACTGGGAATCAATCCCCGTCCACCCTGAACCATACTGGGAATCAAGCCCCTCCACCCTAAACCAAACTGGGAATCAAGCCCCTCCACCAGCCCCTACACCATGAAGGGAATCACTGAAGGGAATCAAGCCCCTCCACCATGAAGGGAATCACTAAAGGGAATCAAGCCCCTCCAAACTAGGAGGGCCTAACCCTAAGGGTATCGAGAAGAATTGACCCTGGGACCTCATGATCAATGAGGCACTTAACAACAGGTACTCCACTAGTTGAGCTAACCCGTGGTGCTAGATTTATTTTGATTCTTATTAACATTTATAAATCATTTAATTTATATGGTTGTACTAGTAAAACAATTTAAAACTATTTCAAGCCTAGTGAGAGGTTTTCCTTGAGGCAAGGCCCCCACAATCCACAAAATGTGGGGAAGTACTCTAGGCTTTCTGACCATTTACAATCCACTAAATGCACTAAATGTGTGGAAGTACTGTAGGTTTTCCATGATTTCATTCATTTCCAATATCTACCTTTTATTTCTCTTGGGATATGGTTTACTGGTTTACCATCCACAAAATGTAGAAAAGCACTCCAAGTTCCACTAAAAAAATAAAAAAGTAAAAGTAAAACCATTTCCAATATTTACAATGTTTTATAACTATAAAATTAAATCATTCACGATCTTTCGTGAAAACAATTTGTGCACATCCAACATGGCCATGGATATGGAAATTTTATAAGCTTTAAATTTTCTTCCAAAACAATTTGTAAATGAGATTAAGATGCTACCCATTCAAGATGGCCTTCTAGTAAGGTTCAACTTTTCTTCACATTAATTTTTGGAGTAGGTCAAACTATACCCATTTAACATTGCTTTTTTTATAAAATTCAAATTTTAATAAAAATAGATTGATCATTTCCAATAATCACAATTTTCATAATGTTAAAGATAAGTGTTTGAAGGGGTCAAAAGGTCTTATTTAAATTTCTCGATATTTGTTAGGCTGTGTTATATTATTTACATGACTTGTAGGGGTTCACAAGGGGATATGTAGGGGATTTCGCACACGGTTTTGGGCGCGATGATTTTTGGTCCATGGTATTATCTACTAAGGGGTATGCAGGGGATTTCACACATGGGTGTTATATTATTTCCATGACTTGCGGGGGTTCACAAGGGGATATGTAGGAGATTTCACACACGGTTTTGGGCTAGATGATTTTTGGTCCATGGTATTATCTGCTAAGGGGTACACAGGGGATTTCACAAATGGTTTTGGATGGGATGGTTTTCGGTCCATGGTATTATCTAGATCTAGTGAAGGGAACTACGTTTATGTTCTAATGAAGGGTTTATGGATGCTTACGCATGTATATATATGTATTGTAAAACTGAAAGGAACATAACGAAAAAATCAATCTGATAGTCTCGTTTTGGGATCCACGGAGAAATCTTTGTGGATATGAGTTTTATGTGTTGTCCTTTGGCCATTGTTTATTTTCTTGTTTTTTAGAGTTCGTATACAAGTAATTTGTGTACCGAGTTAAACCTACATATTAACTCTCATTTTTATACAAGTGATTCATTGTTTCTCCATTATTTTACAAGTGATTCAAGATTTCTACTTGTAGAACATTGATCGGTGTTCCCCTTGATTCTGTAAGTAATTTCTCTATAGACTAACCTTCATTATTTTACAAGTGATTCACTATTTCTACTTGCAGAATATCGATCATTGTTATGATTGATTGTTCTCACTATTTTCTGTAAGCAATTTCCTTCTATTCTTTATGGTTCTATATTCCGATTATTTTACAAGTGATTTTGGATTTCTATTTGAAGAGTATCCATCATTGTTTTGAAGAGTAATTTCTTTATATATTAATCCTTATTATTTTACAGGTGATTCAAGGTTTCTATATTATTTTAAAGGTGATTCAAGGTTTCTATATTATCTTAAAAGTGTTTCACTATTTTTTCTTGGAAGAGTATCGATTGTTGTTCGATAGATTGATCTAAGTGTCACTGTCTTTTAGTAAGTAATTTCCCTTGTATTAACCCTCATTATTTTAAAAGTGATTCACTATTTTTCCATTATTTTATAAGTCTTGGAGAGTGTGCTCGATAGATTGATCAAAATGTCAGTGTCATTGTCTTTCTGTAAGTAATTTCCCTATACATTAACCCTCATTATTTTACAATAACCCTCATTATTTTACAAGTGATTCAGTATGTTTCAATTATTGTTAGATTGAGACTTTTGTGATCTATATTGAAGAATGAATGTCTCTGAGATTAATCTATTATTTTACAAGTGAGTTATTATTTGTACTAGAATATCCATCAATTTTTCTGATTGATTGATCTCATTGATAGAACAAAGTCCTCAGCCTTAGCAGAGCATGTGGACAAAACTAAGTATCATGTCTGCATTGAGGAGGCCAAAGTCATTGCTAGGGTGGATCGGTTCCATCATCGCAAATTAAGGGAAGCTATTGAAATTGAGCGTAGACCCATCAATCTCAACCGAGATGATGGTTGGAAGGTAATTAGAAGTTGGATCCCTACCTTGTCATCGTAGGGTTTCTTCCTTCCACCTTGTTCATCCAGGTTGCATTCGTCTTGTTAGCATCATCTAATTCTTTTCGAATTTATGTTAATTTATTGTTGGCTGCTTCATTTTCTGGCCTTTTTAATATGTCCCTCCGGTATTTTTTATGATTAATATTCGGATTTTATGTATATATATGATTTTCTCTTTGACGAGGGCTGATGGAGGTCCTTTGCTTGTCCATTATTTTATTCAGTAGGTCATTATTATAGGTATATTTAAAGTATGATATTTATGTTAATGTTATTCTTATTCATCTGTGTGATTGCTTCACTTTAAACTTTTATCTTCTGCTCTTTTTGGCTTTCCCAATATTTTTCTATCACAAATTTTATATATATATATATATATAATCTCATTAAATTAATTAAAATTTAATAAACTTTCACTCTTACTTTTGGATCCAACCTCATAATATGGACTTTATTAATTGTAAATTGAATAAACAGATAAAATAGGATATTACAACGAAGGTAAGGAATATAATGTTACAAATAAACTATCATACCTTTAATAAACCTTCTTGTATATAGTTAGTTATTAATTTAACAACTTATTACCATAAAAATTATAGTTTTATTCATATATGCTTATTTTAACCTAACATCCCATTTTTTGGAATATAAATAGAATTTAAGTAACCTTTAGTATTACTATATTAATTAACATAAAGTAATTTAATTAAATAAATCACTTGGGAATCTATTCATTTTACCTAATTTTGGTCATTTCTAGAAATAAAATAATATTAATATTATAAAAAGAATGAGAATATTTAATTTATTAATATAATTTTTACCTTGGTCCAAGAGTCAAAAATAGCCGTTTTGTAGCCGTTGGAGTCTCTGCTCTGTCTATTTAACATGCTATGCCAGATCTGCTTCTTCAACTGGTCTTGACGATGAACCGTTTTGTAGCCGTTGGAGTCTCTGCTCTGTCTATTTAACATGCTATGGCAGATCTGCTTCTTCAACTGGTCTTGACGATGAACCAAACTAGTTGGTTCGAAACGCCTCGACAAAGGTCTCTTTCATGTGATTTACGCCAAAGCTCTTCTTAACAACTCATTGTCTTTCTGTAAGCAATTTCTCTCATTAATTTATTTTACAAGTGATTAATTAATTCACTATTTTTCCATTATTTTACAAGTGGTACAAGTGATTCTCGATTCATGACTTTTCCGTTATTTCACAAGTAATTCATGACTTTTCCGTTATTTTACAAGTGATTCTGGATTTTTCCATTATTTTACAACTGATTCTAGATTTTTCGGTTATTTTACAAATGATTTTCAGTTATATTACACGTGAATCACAATTTCTATTTGAAGAATATCGATCAATGTGACCATTGATTGATCTCTTTCTATAAGCAATTTCCATGTGATTCACTATTTCTACTTGGATTGGATAGTATCGATTAGTAAAAGGTTCATGGTTTGGACTGACCACAATCGCATTCCATTAGTATTGACATGTCTTTATCTTGGTATTTTGTCAGAATCATCTTGAACTATTTGCACGTTGAATTTACGTTTTTATTCAACATTTCCATCCTGATGAATTTATGTTTTTATGTATCATAAAAATAACAGGTTGTAATTTAAAGCAGGTGGATTGAGCCATATATTGATTATAAGCTACTTGTTTTTATTCCATTATCGAAGATGTTAGTGATAATTATTGGCCTTTGGTTTTGTTGCTGTCGTTTAATTTGTTTTATCTCAGGTAAAATCCAACACCATGTTGCGTAGGTCAAAGAGGATAGCACTCCAGCAACGGAAGGAGATCATTCCTAATCTTCCAGACGATATAGCTCGAACTTGTTTGCTTAGAGTACCGTACAAATGGCACTCTACCCTGAAACTGGTGTGCAGAAAATGGAAAGAGATAGTGAGCGACCCCAAGTTCTACAAGGACAGAATGAGCACTGGAACAGGGCAACAGTTGATATGTATGCTCCAGCTTTTCCGCGGAATAGTAGTGTTAGACCCTGTCACGCGCACTTGGGAAATGTTACGTCGGAATCTCGACTTCCCCACTTTTAGTGGAAATATTCCAATGTACTGTGCCTGCGTTTGCGTTAATGGGAAGCTAGTTGTCATCGGCGGACGTTATGAAGAAAGCTCCAGAGACATGAAGGCTGTTTACATTTTTGACTTCGCTTCTGCCAAATGGCGCAGAGGAACCGACATGCCCACCCAAAGGTACTTATTCGCCTGCTCCGTATCTCCCTCTACGGGGTTTATCTACGTTGCCGGAGGGAAATACGTTCCCGGATGGTTGGAGGAGGGAGATACGTTGCTCGCAGCAGAGGCTTACAATGTGGAAGAAGACAGATGGGAAACTCTTCCTCGAATGGCCCAACAAGAAGGCGCGTGCGATGGAGCTTTTCTGGGAGAAAAGTTTTTTGTGTTCGGTGGCCAACCTCCAGAGAATGCAGAAATTTTTGATCCAAAAACGGGCGTTTGGACAACCGTGGATAATACGTGGAGGTTGCAGCAGGCAGTCTTGTCATGCACAGTTATTTCTGGGCATTTGTATATGACGACTAAAACACATTTGATGAAATATAATGCTGAAGAGAATGATTTGGTTGTTCAAAGCGTTCTTCCTACAAAATTTCGTAGTATTGCTGAGTATACTGCAGAGTGGCGCGGCCATATTTTTGCGACTAAACTTTATGCTCCTGGTTCTCGTCGTCACTTTTGTTATATGTTGAACCCGTCCACTAATGGGTTGATTGAAATCGAAATACCCGGAAAGTTTGCTGCCGAGAATATGGGTGCTGCAACCGTGGAGATCTGAATATCGTCTCGCGTTGAAAAGGTTTCCAGCCTCCTTGTTAACTGTAGACTCTTTTTGGATCTTTGTATTCCTCTTCTAATTTAAATCGGTTTTATATGGATAAATCATTGAAGTTTTTGGAAATTGAGTTTGTTTTAGAATTTAATTCAATTCACATTCTGGTGAAAATATTTGCGGCTAAATTGTGATAATTTAAGGAAGTAAATTAAAATTTTTCTAAAAAATCTCACATAATTTTTTATTAATTATTATATATATATATTTTAAATTATTTGATAATAAAAATATTATTATTATTGTTTAAAACTATTTGATAATAAAATTTAAAATACTATTGATTTTTAACAATGCATGAATTTATTATAGTTTTATGGATTAATGTGATTCAAAATAGCATCAATTTAAATTATTCTTTTATATGTTAGTAGATGGTTTCTTTAATTTCATGTTTTGGATCTCTAATGAGTGAGGCCGGAATCCCCTCCCATTCTTTGTCCCTAGCTTAATAAATGGGGAGTAGTACAATGCTTATATGCATACATTATTTGCATAGGAGTACTCCAATTAAGGTTTAGTAAATAATATATTTTACATACATTCAGATAGAGTTATCACTATTAGATGGAACCATTTAATATTCAATTTTATGTAAAACTAGTTTACAAATAGTAATTCAATTTTTGAGTTGGGGTCCTTTATATTTTAATATTTGAAGTCTTCACCTTGAATCTTTCAATATTACAATGTAATGAAAAAAAATACTTTGAAACTATTTTTTTCCCTAAATACTTGTTTCTTTAACTACTTAGCAATTTGATCAAATATTCTAGTAAATTTGATGTTAGAGAACCAGAGGATTTCAGCTTTTACCATTTCAAAATAACTCCCACCTCCTAAGAACCTTATTTCCTATGTTTAATATTGATCTTGATAAGGATATGTGAGTACATCAATTTCAATCCAACATTTGAAGTAATAAAAAAAAATATTCACAAACTATTTTTCTGCATGAATACTTGGTTTCTTAGAAAATTAATCAATTATTCTAAGAATGTTAGTAAACTATATGTTAGAGAACCAAAGGATTTTAATTTTCACTTATTTCTAACCTTGCTCCCTATGTCTAATATTAATATTCACTAGTTGTTGTCCCTTCCACTGACAACCTTGGATTGCTTACAAAACCAATGCATTGAATATCTAGACCTTTTGTGTCTCATATGATTCTCGGGAAACTAGAGACATCATACACAAACATATATATAAACAACATGGGTTAGTTCATTCATCTAAAGGCATAATCCATGTATTTCTTGTACTTCTTCACATATACAACTCACATAAATATATGTATAAACTAGTGGAGGCCGAGTAGTTCAAGGACTTATAGTTTAATAAGATTTGGCAGAGTAACGAGAGAAGATAACGAGATAGAGTAGCTGAGAACGAGATAGAGTAGCTCATCACGTGGAGCTTGAAGCATCAGGAATTCTACACTTATCACATAGATCTTGAAGTTTCTAGAATTCTAAAATTATCTGAGTTAAAGGTAGACATAATGGATGAAAGAGGATGGGCGGGATGATTCATGGAGCACCATTTTGAAGATACAATAACTAAGATCCATACAGGCACATGCATTAATGAATCAATATAAATGAATCTCTAAGAGCATATGAAACGCTTCTAGCAAGTATGATTACATGAATTCAGAGAGGAAACATGAACATAATGGAATTTAACAAAGGGATAACATATTGTGGTACTCGAAGGAGGACTAACCTCTATTTCCTTAATATTCCGAAAGATGCATATCATAAAGTCATACAGTCTTCAAAATAAAATGTAGTTTTTTCTTTATGATTATGAACCTGAAGTGTTCCTTCCCACTCTTTATCTGCAGAGGGGAGCATTGAATAGTAATTACAAGAAAATATCTTTAGTTGAGCCTTAGCTGTCAAATCGACTAGCTGTCTGAGTGTGGGATGGCTCTATCACCCAAAAATTACTACAAAAGATTAATTTCTTCATTTTATGGTCGACACATTACATGATTACAAAATAGGTCAACAATTAGATGGAAATCCAAACAAAATCACTCCATGCCCATCCTTTGATTGCCCCTCTTACTTCATGTGACCGGGGGCTACAACCAAGCTTTTAGTCTTTGGGTGCTAAGACCTTTTGGCTCATGTCTCTGACACTCAACCCTTTATTAAACACATCCTACCTATCAGTCACTTTTGATGCCCACCTTGAGTGTCTCCCCTTGACACTTACGATCACCGATATATGGGATGTGGCCCATCTAGGATATCACAATCCACCATTTCATAGTATTAACTTTGTTTTCTCCCCTTGATAGTTTCAATTGCAGATATGCAAGAGTCATCCCACACGGGATATCGCAATCGATCATTTCATAATATTACCTCCGTTTTCTCTGTTTGATGACTGTGATGCTCGATTTATCCCAAAAAATACCCTCTTTGTCCCATTGAGCAAAAGCTAAATAGAAGTTTTAATGTTTGTTGATCTGGGACATTGACCCAAACTGATTCAATCTGAGTTGTTTATTGAGCTAATTAGTATCACAATTGCAACACAGGAAAGGGCCTTTTTACCATATTTCATATTGGTTGCCAATTGTTGAGATGTGAAAGTTCAATAAAGCATGACACATCAAATATCCCATCTGAGAGGGTTCTCGCACATCGCAATTGTAAGTTGGAAAGGACTTCGATAGAGGAGAGACTTTCACTTGTACGATACCTAATTGCAATATGTCAATCGAGCAGGGTGATAAGCATGTCTGGAATTCTAAAGATTATAATGTGTTTGCGTTAATGGGAAGCTAGTTATCATCGACAGACGTTATACAGAAAGCTCCAGAGACATGAAGGCTGTTTACATTTTTGACTTCGCTTCTGCCAAATGGCGCAGAGGAACCGACATGCCCACCCAAAGGTACGAATTCACCTGCTCTGTATCTCCCTCTACGGGGTTTATCTACGTTGCCGGAGGGAAATACGTTGCCGGAGGATTGGAGGAGGGAGATATGTCGCTCGCAGCAGAGGCTTACAATGTGGAAGAAGACAGATGGGAAACTCTTCCTCGAATGGCCCAACAACAACGCGTGTGCGATGGATTTTTTCTGCGAGAAAAGTTTTTTGTGTTCGGTGGCCAACCTCCAGAAAATGCAGAAATTTTTGATCCAAAAACGGGCGTTTGGACAACAGTGGATAATACGTGGAGGTTGCGGCAGGCAGTCTTGTCATGCACAGTTGCTTCTGGGCATTTGTATATGATGACTAAAACACATTTCATGAAATATAATGCTGAAGAGAATGATTTGGTTGTTCAAAGTGTTCTTCCTACAAAATTTCGTAGTGTTGCTGACTATACTGCAGAGTGGCGCGACCATATTTTGCGACTAAACTTTATGCTCCTGGTTCTCATCGTCACTTTTGTTATATCTTGAACCCGTCCACTAATGGGTTGATTGAATTCGAAATACCCATAAAGTTTGCTGCCATGAATATGGGTGCTGCAACCATGGAGATCTGAATATCGTCTCGGGTTGAAAAGGTTTCCAGCCTCCTGGTTAACTATAGACTCTTTTCGGATTTTTGTATTCCTTTTCTAATTTAAATGGGTTTTATGATGATGGTTAACGTCCGGCTAAGACCAAATAATGATCTATCGGTCCTAAAAAGACAAATTATTTATTTTGATTTAAGATTTTATTTCTATGCTCAAAAAGCTTGGAGAGAAGCCTCCCGAGTTCACTATAATTTTGGCATTGTAAAAGGCTAGGAAGGTCAGTATTGTAACAAAGGTTGTGAAATTGAGATCTAATGTGGTTGTATGCAGGGCACTCTAAGAGGAAGTGGTTTTCATCCTCGATGCTCCTATTCTCACAAATATGGCAGATCCTTTCCATCCATGGCGATTTAGGAACTGCCCAACGGCGTGTTTCACTATGGAGCTCATGAGAATTCGTTCTAATCTTTTCTATATTAATTTTCTTCTTTGAGCTAGTTAAAATAGAGAGATACTTTTGATCTTCAAGGGTGGGGTTGATGACCTTCTTATAATAACTTAATTTTCTTTTAGACGCTAAATCTTTCTCACACCACAATTTTTCTTTGGACTTAGAAGTAACAATATCTTTAATGTTATTTATGTTTTGCAAAGCATCATTCTCATTGATCTCCCAATAGTTTAACCAAGCCCTTGTGTCTTTATGCCATCCTCGGTTAAGCCTTAGGTGGTTTT
>APFE031270984.1:0-12343 GCA_000404065.3 Pinus taeda | reverse complement strand
GGTCTGTTGTTGAGTGATGCCTTCTGAAACCTGCTTGGCCTTTAGCCCGCTTATCTTCACTTTCAAGCCATATGCTTAACTTTTTTTCCAGAATACTACCATATAATTTGGCTAAGAGAGGGCTGATCATAATTGTTCTATAATTAGAGGGGTTATTTGTATCTCCACTTTTAAAAATAGGGATAATGAGGCTCTCAGTCCAAGTTTTAGGGAACCCTTGCTTAACAGCTTGATTGAAAATCTTGTGGATGTGGGGGATGAGGACAGGGCCTCCAATTTTTAAGATTTCTGCCTGGTAACCTTCAATGTCCTTAGCTTTCCCATTTGCGAGGCGATTAACCCCAAACTTAATGTCTTCTAATGAGAAGACTTCTTTCGTTGTGAGCAGGGTTTCCAAATTATCCGTGGCATTAGGAGATTCATAAAGCTTTTTAAGATAAGAATTCCAATTGTGAAGAGCAATATTATTATTATCCTTAGTCTTCCTAGTCAGAATCTGCCTCCAAAATTTTTTTGGAGCTACCTTAGAGAGGTGTAAGAGATTCTCCTGTCTTTGACGAATGTACTGCCTCTTTTTCCTTTTAGTTAGGGCTTTGTATATTCTTATCTTGTCCATTTTAAGAGAATCATCAACAGCTTCCTTTATTGCTCTCCTCGCATTTTTACAATCTTTGTCATACCAAGGATTGGTTTTGCTATTTCTTTTATTATTTGAGACTTCAATTGAGAACTTTTTAATAGAATATGAGAGGGTTGTAGTAAAATTATGATATAGGTCTTCTATGTTGTCTATATTAGATAAAGGAGGCAAATTAGTTTTTAATTCATTTAGAAAGAGATCCTTTTTATTTTTATCAAATATTAAGTTCTTTTGGTTGTAAGTATTATTTTCTATGGGAACTCTATGCATGACAAAATCAAGGGTTATAAGTAAATGCCTATGATCGGAGTCAGGCTCGTGGTCGTTTAAGATGTCAAAATTTATCATTTCGTTGTATAAAGGAAGATCGGAAATAACGTAGTCTACCACGCTGCTACCAAGTCCATGGATGCAGGTCATCTTGCTGGAATTGGGCCACTTTTTTAGACCGTTGCAAATTATGGGATCCTGAGCACTACAGAGCTTGACAAGCTCTGACCCAAACAAATTTTCCCCGAGGTCTTCAGAGCTCCTTTTGTACCTATTAGCTAGGGTAGGGTCTTCGTCTAACCAAAGAGGATTAGGGTTGGAATGATTGCTTAAAATAATGGCTTGGTTGCTTGAAGTTCGGGCATTGAAGTCACCTATTAAAAGAATATTACCATCATTCCTTAGGCTAGAAATATCATTCTCTAAACTATTGTAAGGGTTAGTTTTATCTAGATTCTTCTTCTTATAGAAGTTAGAATTAATGGGGGGGAATAACATATTGCTATGTAGGACTTTCTATTATTAGTGTCTCTAATCTCTATCCAACTAAATTGGTTGTAAGGGTCGTTTTTATAAATCCTAACATAGGGGTAGATGTTCTTCTTAATGTAACAAGCTATTCCCCAATGCCTCTACGGGAGGATCGCTTGTTCCATGTAGACCATAGCGTAAAGCCATCTATGTTAGGGACCTTAGATTCTTCGTGCTCCCAAGTTTCAACAAGCAAAATAATATCAACATCATTTGAAATCCAACTTAGCTTGGGGCCTTTGTTCCATGGGAAGCCCCGACAGTTCCAAGAAAGGATCCAGAGCATGTTTAATTGCTATTGGTTACTATCTTTTTGGTTTTTGAAACAAGCAAAATAATATCAACATCATTTGAAATCCAACTTAGCTTGGGGCCTTTGTTCCATGGGAAGCCCCGACAGTTCCAAGAAAGGATCCGGAGCATGTTTAATTGCTATTGATTACTATCTTTTTGGTTTTTGTATCGAATAAATACTTCAGTGAAGTTTTTGGAAATTGAGTTTGTTTTAGAATTTAATTCAATTCACATTTGAGAGGAAAACGTGCATTTCAGAAGTTTTGAAAACTAATTATAATGAAGAAAATTTCAATTAGTTTGAGTAAAATATTAAAAATAGATAAATAATAAAAAATATAATTTTATAAATTTAATAATGATTAATTTTATTATAATTATTTATTATATATTTGTTATTTTTAGTAATTTTTTCCGTGTGATTTTTTTGGAGCTTCTGGTCAGAATATTTGCCGGCTAAATTGTGATAATTTAAGGAAGTTAAACTAAAATTTTTCCAAAAAATCTCACATAATTTTATTATTATATTATATATATTTTTTAAAATATTTATAATAAAAATACAATTATTATTATTATTTATTTATTATTTAAAATTATTTGATAATAAAATTTAAAATACTATTGATTTTTAACAATGCATGATTTTATTATAGTTTTATGGATTAATGTGATTCAAAATAGCATCAATTTAAATTGTTCTTTTATATGTTAGTAGATGGTTTCTTTAATTTCATGTTTTGGGTCTCTAATGAGTCAGGCCGGAATCCCCTCCCATTCTTTGTCCCTAGCTTAATAAATGGGGAGTAGTACAATGCTTATATGCATATATTGTTTGCATAGGAGTACTCCAATTAAGGTTTAGTAAATAATATATTTTACATACATTAAGATAGAGTTATCATTATTAGATGGAACCATTTAATATTCAATTTTATGTAAAACTAGTTTACAAATGGTAATTCAATTCTTGAGTTGGGGTCCTTGATATTTTAATATTTGAAGTCTTCACCTTGAATCTTTCAATATTAGAATTTAATGGAAAAAAATACTTTGAAACTATTTTTTTCCCTAAATACTTGTTTCCTTAACTACTTAGCAATTTGATCAAATATTCTAGTAAATTTGATGTTAGAGAACTAGAGGATTTCAATTTTTACCATTTCAAAATAACTCCCACCTCCTAAGAACCTTATTTCCTATGTTTAATATTGATCTTGATAAGGATATGTGAGTACATCAATTTCAATCCAACATTTGAAGTAATAAAAAAAAAATATCCACAAACTATTTTTCTACATGAATACTTGGTTTCTTAGAAAATTAATCAATTATTCTAAGAATGTTAGTAAACTAGATGTTAGAGAACCAAAGGATTTCAATTTTAACTTATTTCTAACCTTACTCCCTATGTCTAATATTAATATTCACTAGTTTTTGTCTCTTCCACAGACAACCTTGGATTGCTTACAAGAGCAACGCCTGGAATATCTAGATCTTTTTTGTCTCATATGATTCTTGGGAAACTAGAGACATCACACACAAACATATATATAATAAACAACATGGGTTAGTTCATTCATCTAAAGGCATAATCCATGTATTTCTGGTACTTCTTCACATATACAACTCACATAAATATATTTATAAACTAGTGGAGGCTGAGTCGTTCAAGGACCTATAGTTTAATAAGATTTGGCAGAGTAACGAGAGAAGATAACGAGATAGAGTAGCTCATCACGTAGAGCTTGAAGCATCAGGAATTCTACACTTATCGCATAGATCTTGAAGTCTCCATAATTCTACAATTATCTGAGTTAAAGGTAGACATAATGGATGAAAGAGGATGGGCACTATGATTCATGGAGCACAATTTTGAAGATACAATAACTAAGATCCATACAGGAACAAGCATTAATGAATCAATATAAATGAATCTGTAAGAGCATATGAAACATTTCTAGCAAGTATGGTTCCATGAATTCAGTGAGGAAACATGAACATAATGGAATTTAACAAAGGGATAACATATTGTGGTACTCGAAGCAGGACTCACCACTATTTCCTTAATATTCTGAAAGATGCATAATAAAGTCATACTGTCTTGAAAATAACAAGTAGTTTTTTCTTTATGATTATGAACCTCTGTGAAGTGTTCCTTCCTAGTGTTTATCTGCAGAGGGGAGCATTGAATAGTAATTACAAGAAAATATCCTTAGTCGAGCCTCAGCTGTCAAATCGACTAGCTGTCTCAGTGTGGGATGGCTTTGTCACCCAAAAATTACTACAAAATATTAATTTCTTCATTTTATAGTCGAAACATTACATGATTACAAAATAGGTCAACAATTAGATGGAAATCCAAACTAAAAATCATTTCTACAGGTTATCATGGATAATATATGGCTTGGAGGCTAGCTCCAAACATCTCTGTTCCTTTTCCCTCTTTGTACAACTAGAACTCTCTTTTCAGAAGGTGATAACATTGGCTCCACCTCGCGATGAGGCATTGGATTGCAATGCATTGAGAACCCACAAACTATGTACTTCTCTTTTGGGCATGGGGTCTTTTCTAAATAAATGACACTTTTTTGAAAGTGGAATTTTCAACAAAAACCGGAAATTTCATATAAAAATTAGAATACACACACTAGTATTTACAATGGGTGCAAGACAAGTACCTCTAATTCTAGAAATAGATTTTGACGAACTGACCATTAGATGGCAGCTCCAATGATCCACCATCCATATTTTGGAGCAGGAACGTATTAAAGGGCCGAACCAAAGTGGATCGAATGTTCCAAATTTGCATTTTTCTTCTTGTCGGATGTCCCTTCATAGAACTAAATCTCCTCGCTGAAGAGTTTGATCCTTGGCCTTATTTTCAAACAGGGATTTCATCTTCTCATGGTAATTTTCCAATTTAACCCCCACCTGTTCTCTGTTTTCATGAACTTCGAACAATTGGTTTGTTCTTCATGTCAAAACACTTGCCTCTTGCTCTACCTCCTCTAGTAACGTTTCCACTGGCATTGCCAATTGGATTGGGAAGATTGCATCCTTTCCATACACTTGCTCCAAAGGCGATTTTCGAGTGGATCATTTAGGAGTTACTCGGTTAGCCGAGAGGGAAAACTTCAATTGGGAGTCCAACTTCCTCGGATTCTCAATGATGGTATTCTTCAACATTCTCACCACATTTTTGTTTGAGGACTCAGCCAAGTCATTACCTTAAGGAGAGTAAGTAGTGGAGTGTTCGATGATGATATTGAATTTCTAGCAGAATTTTAGGTCCCTATACTACTAGTGTAACACCTTATTGTTATTAGTACAAATCCCTTATTATATTATTGTACCCATGTAGTCCCCATATTGTTACTATTGTGCCCCATAGAAGCCCACTATTGTTATTTTTGTGTCCTTACATTATTATTTTTATGTTGAATCTGATTATATTATGACCCATTAGTCTGCTATATATAGAAAGGAGGTCCTGACATTTGTATCATCCAAGAATTATTCATTTATGTAATGTAAAGGAGGTTTCCCCCTCGAAGAGGCTTATTTCTAAGGCGTTGATCTATCTTTTCTCTCTTTTTAGTGAGCTGGTTTCATAACATTTGGTATCAAAGCTTTGCATTCTAGGGTTCGCTACTCCAAATAGGTCATTGAGGAATTTTTGTTATAACTTTTTTTGTGCGACATTTCAGATGTTAAAACCAAAACCCATTTGGGTTGAAATTGTTTTGAACCTCGGTTCTGAATTTCGAAGATTTTTTTGCTATATTTGCGGAGATATGATCTAAGGAAGTTGGCCTTGTTGCAGACTCCCGAACTACATTCCAAACAGGTGACCTGGGGAAAATAATCATAACTTTTGTTTTGAGGATCGGATTGAAATTTTGTAAGAAGTTACAGAAAGAGGAAAAACTATAGCTTCCTGTGTATATTTGTTAGATCCTAAGGTCAAAACAGTGACATGTGGAACTTCATACAAGTTTGCTCCTATGAAAAGGTATATAATCAGGTCATCTTGGGAGATTGTGCTTAACTCTTTCTTGGAGAATCTAAATTCAATCAGACTGTTGGTATTGGAAATAAGACATAGATGGCTATTCTAGGTCACAATATTAGAACTTAAAGATCTGAAAGTACAAAGTTACAGTCATTTCGAGATCGAGCTCCTAAAATCAAGAAAAAGCGAGATGAGGAAGTTTTATGGCAAGGATCCGGTAAATTGGATATTATAGATGGAGAAATATTTTGATCTACATGGTGTACCACTATTACAAAAGGTATGTATTGCAGCTTTATATTTAGAGCAAGATTAATTTTCATGGTATAAAGGGCTTTTTTCTCGTAAAAAACTTGTTATGTGGTCAATTTTCATGGAGGAAATGATAGCACATTATGAAGATACAAAGAGCAACACCTTCTTTAGAGTAACACCACAACAATTGGAAGGAAAAAGAGAAAAAAGTGCTTTGTTACAAAGTGGAAAGAAAAATTATGTCATCAAGGAAGTCTACCCCTCATAACTATAAAGATGGAAGCACTGTTTCTCCTAGCCTTCCACAACCTACAAGGGTTACACCACAACAATTGGAAGAAAAAAGAGAAAAGGGGTTTTGTTACAATTGTGATAACAAATACATTAATGGTCATAAGTGTAGTGAGAATAAATTGTTTTACATTTATTGTGGAGAGGAGGAAGAAAAGGATCAAGAAACGTCAAAATAAGAGTATATACACCAACAACCAACCCTAGAGAAAGAAAAAATGAATCCGACCATATCTTATAAAGCATTGGAAAGAATTACAACTCCTAATACTCTCAAGATATTGCAGAGTGGTGTGGCCATCTTTTTGCGACTAAACTTTATGCCCCTAGTTCTCGTCAGCACTTTTGTTATATGTTGAACCTGTCCACTAATGAGTTGATTGAATTCAAACTACCCAGAAAGTTTGTTCCCATAAATATGGGTGTTGCAACCGTGGAGATCTGAATATTGTCTCGCATTGAAAAGGTTTCCAGCCTCCTTGTTAACTATAGACTCTTGGATCTTTGTATTCCTCTTCTAATTTAAATCGGTTTTATATGGATACATCATTGAAGTTTTTGGAAATTGAGTTTGTTTTAGAATTTAATTCAATTCACATTTGAGAAGAAAACGTGCATTTCAGAAGTTTTGAAAAATAATTATAATGAAGAAACTTTAAATTAGTTTTACTAAAATATTAAAACTAAATAGACAATAAAAATATAATTTCATAAATTAATAATAAGTAATTTTATTATAATTATTTAATTATATATTGTTAATTTTAGTAATTTTTAAGTGTGATTTTTTGGAGTTTCTAGTTAAAATATTTGTGGCTAAATTTTAGTTTGTGTTGTTTAAATCAGATTTTTAATTATATATAGATTCAAGACCTCTCAAACTCCTTGTGATTTAGATAAATCCTTGCCAAATTGTGACAAATTAAATTAGGAAATAAAACTAGAAACTTCCAAAAAATCTCACAAAAAAATAATTTATTATTATTATATATATATATATTATATAATATAATTATAATAATAAAAAATAAAATAAAAAATTATTATTATATATATTTTTTAAAATTATTTGATAATAAAATTTGAATTACTATTTTTTTTTAACAATGCATGAATTTATTATAGTTTTATGGATTAATGTGATTCAAAGTAGCATCGCTTTAAATTATTATTTTATATGTTAGTAGATGGTTTCTTTAATTTCATGTTTTGGGTTTCTAATGAGTCGTTTTGGAATCCCCTCCCATTCTTTGTCCCTAGCTTAATAAATGGGGAGTAGTACAATGCTTATATGAATATATTATTTGCATAGGAGTACACCAATTAAGGTTTAGTAAATAATATATTTTACATACTTTCACATAGACCTATCATTATTAGATGGAACCATTTAAATGTCAATTTTATGTAAAACTATTTTACAAATCGTAATTCAATTTTTGAGTTCGGGTCCTTGATATTTTAATAATTGAAGTCTTAACCTTCAAACTTTCAATATTAGAATTTAAAGGAAAAAAATACTTTGAAACTATTTTTTTCCCTAAATACTTGTTTCCTTAGCAACTTAGCAAATTGAACAATTATTCTAGTAAACTTGATGTTTGAGAATCAAAGGATTTTAATTTTTACCATTTCAAAATAAATCCCACCTCCTAATAACCTTACTTCCTATGTCTAATATTAATATTGACTACTTGTTGTCGCTTCCACAAACAACCTTGGATTGCTTACAAGACTAATGCCTAGAATATCTAGATCTTTTGTGTCTCATATGATTCTTGGGAAATTGGAGACATCACACACACACACACACATTATATATGTATAAACTAGTGGAGGCCAAGTAGTTCAAGGACCTACAGTTTAATAAGATTTGACAAAGTAATGAGAGAAGATAACGAGATAGAGTAACTCATCATGTAGAGCTTAAAGCATCGAGCATTCTACAATTATCGCATAGATCTCGAAGCCTCCAGAATTCTACACTTATGAGAGTTGATGGTAGACATAATCGATGAAAGAGGATGGGCACGGTGATTCATGGAGCACAATTTTAAAGCTACAATATCTAAGATCCATACAGCCACATGCATTAACGATTAAATATAAATATATCTGTAAGAGCATATGAAACGTTTCTAGAAGCTACGGTTACATGAATTCAGAGAGGAAACATGAACATAATGGAATTTAACAGAGGGATAACATTTTGTAGTACTCAAAGGAGGACTCACCACTATTTCATTAATATTCTGAAAGATGCATATCATAAAGTCATACAGTCTTGAAAATAACATGTAGTTCTTTACAATTATGAACCTCTGTGAAGTGTTCCTTCCCACTATTTATCTGCAAAGGGGAGCATTGAATAGTAATTACAAGAAAATATCTTTAGTCGAGGCTTACCTATCAAATCGACTAGCTATCTCAGTGTCGGATGGCTCTTTCGCACAAAAATTACTAAAAAAGATTAATTTCTTCATTAAATGTTCGACACATTACATGATTACAAAATAGGTCAATAATTAGATGTAAATACAAACAAAATCTCTGCATGCCCATCCTTTGGATTTCCTTTGTTTTGGTTGTTTCTTGCCCACGATCTGGTCATCTATGACACTCAATCAATTCCCATCGCTTCTTCCTTAACTGCCCGAATCATTCATTCTTCAAAACTAGAAGCATTCCACTATTAGTTTAATTCCACATTACGAGAACTGAGGTTGTATGGTACTTCATTTTCCCTTTGTGCGGAGTGCCATGCTGGATCATCAAGTCCTCGTGAGCTTCCATGTCTTCATTTACTCTTCCAGTGTTGACCTTGGTTTCATGTCACAAGGGGCCTTTCTTGGTCATGCAATGCCGATTTTGAATGTTGCGTCTCTTTTCTTAAATGCCTCAGCTTCCGACCCACCACCCTTTTAAATTTTTACGTTACTTTATTGCAGAGTTATCACTTCAGGGTTTTCCATTAAAGGTCCTTAGGAGATGAGAAATTTTGATCTACTTTAGCCCCTTTTGCTTCATGTGACCAGGGGCTGCGACCAAGCTTTTAGTCTATGGATGCTAAGACCTTTGGGCTCGTGTCTGTGACACTCAAACCTTTATTAAACTCATCCTGCCTATCGGTGACTTTTGATGCCTGCCTTTGTTGTCTCCCCTTGACACTTACGATCACTGATATATGGGATGTGGCCCACCCAGGATATCATAATCGACCATTTCATAGTATTAACTTTATTTTCTCCCCTTGACAGATTCAATTGCATATATGTGAGAATCATTTCACACGGGATATCGCAATCGATCTTTTCATAATATTACCTCCATTTTCTCTATTTGATGATTGTGATGCTTGATTTATGCTGAAAGATACCCTATTTTTCCCACTAAGCAAAAGCGAAATATACGTTTTAATGTTCATTGATCTCGGTCATTGATTCAGACTAATTTAATAAATCATGATACATAAAATATCACATTCAAGAGGGTTCTCAAACATCGCAATCGCAAGTTGGAAAGGACTTCGATGGAGAAGGGACTTTGACTTTTGCGATCCCCAATTGTGATATGTCAATCGGCAGGGGAGAGAATTATCGCAATTGGTGAGCAGAGGAAATATGGTAATTGGCGAGGCTGAGGAGGCACTTATGATATGGCAATCAGTGGAGAAATTTTACGATTGTGATATGAGGAGGGACTTACGATATGGAAATAAATGGAGAACTTTTGCAATGTGCAATATCGCAATCACAAAAGTTAAAAAGGGAGACGGGTGGATATGTATCACAAAAAGGGAAAGGGTCGATAGAGATTATGGTTTGTGGGTCCCAATGCTTAAACTAGACCTATTCTTCCTCCTTTAATCTCTAATTTGTTGGGTTGTGTTATATTCATTCTACGTAGTTAATAGGGGGTTTTAGGGGCACCTAGAACCCCACTTTATGGCGTCCAGGGCAGCGCCTCGGAAAATTTTGGTTTTGGACCCTATGTTAGGTTGGGTGGACCCACCTATGGTTCTGTGAATGATTTTCACACATGTTTTTTGGATGCGATGTTTTTCGGTCCATGGTATTGGATGCTTTCGCATGTACAAATATGTATTATAATGTTGAAAGGAACATAATGAAAAATCAAGCTAGTAGTCCTAGTTTTGGGATCCAGGGGAAAATCTCTGTGTATATGTGTTTTATGTCTTCTCCTCTTGCGTTATTTATTTTCTGTGTTTTAGAATTCGTATGCAGGTAATTTTTGTACAGGGTTAAAACCTACATTTTGTATGAGAGTTGTTTTGGCTTCAGGGGGATGCCTTTGTTGCTGAGGAGTTTTGCGCGGGCCTATGACAGACCCTATTCAATGGGAGATCTACGAGATCGATTCTGGTGGTGAAAGAAGATGGCGAGTAGTGGAAAGATAGAGATTGAGAAATTTAATGGTCAGAGTTTTGAGTTGTGGAAACTCAAGATGGAGGATATGCTGGTGGATAAAGATCAGTGGATCGCAGTAGATCTAGGTACTAAACTAATGGGAGTGACCGATGAAGAATGGAAGAAGTTGGATCAGAAGGCAAAGAGCACAATATGATTGTGTCTCAGATTTAGTATTGCTGAATGTATCAAGGGAAGCTAAGACAAAGGCTTTGTGGGACAAGTTAGGGACTTTGTACCAATCTAAGTCTTTGGTGAATAAACTGTTCCTGTGGAAAAAGCTGTATAACCTGAGGATGAAAGATGGAGACTCAGTAATAGAGCATCTGAATGTGTTTAATGTTGTGGTATGTCAGTTAGCATCTGTTGATCTTAAAATTTCAGATGAAGATAAGTGCATCAGTTTGGTGTGTTCTCTACCAGATTCATGGGATAGTCTGGTTATTGCAATAGGTAGCAATGCAACTGCCTTGCTTTTTGATGAAATAGTCTCATCCTTGTTGACAGAGGAGATGAGACGGAAAAATATGGAGAGCCAGAATGGTGATGCCTTGTCTGTATGAGGATGGTTCCACAACAGAAACAAAAATAAGTCATCGAGTGGGAGATCTAAATCAAGAGGGAGATATAAATCTCTAGGAAAACCTGTAAAGGTGGTGTGCTAGAAATGTGGAAAGGAAGGGAACTTCAAAAGGGACTGTAAATCTAAAGCTCTTGATAAAGGAAAGGGATTTGATGATGCTCCTTATACAGAGGTGAAAACCACCCCAGATGAAGGTGTGGATGTGTACTTGGCTTCTTCAAGTACACATGTAGATCATGAGGCATGGTTGATTGACTCAGGTGCATCCTTTCACTTCACTCCCCATAGAGAGTGGTTCTGTGAGTATGAAAAATATGATGGTGGTCATGTCTTCTTGGGGGATGATAGGAAGGCTAAATCATTGGTCGGGGAAAATTAAAGTTGAAGTTGCAAGGTGGAAGGGTTAGAACACTTCCGGATGTTCTACATATTCCTGCATTGGCCAGAAATCTGATTTCTGCTAGCAAGCTGGATGATGTAGGTGTAAAAATAGTGTTTGAGAAGGATACCTACGAGATGGTTTGGGGAGCACTGGTATTGATGCTGGGAGTTCTGATTGGAACTCTGTACAAGCTACAAGGTAGCACTGTTATTGAAGGGTGTAATAGTTCTGTGGTTCCTAAAAGTGGAGTAGAAAATATAGTGGTCTCCGGAGAGAAGACCATGCTGTGGCATCAAGTGTTTGGACATATTGGAGAAAAGGGCCTTCAAATACTTCATGGTAAAGGTATGGTAGAAGGTATGAGTAATAGCTCTCTAGATTTTCATTTCTATGAAAATTGTGTATATGGGAAGCAAAATCGAGTGTGTTTCCCCTCTAGTAGTAAGAGGGTGAAAGAGATATTATAACTTGTGCACAGTAATGTGTTTGGACCTGTGAAGGTTCCATCACTGGGTAAGTCTGTGTAATATGTATCATTTATAGATGGCCTATCAAGGAATACATGGATATATTTCCTTAAGAAGACATCTAAAGCCTTTGACAGGTTTAAAGAATTTAAGGCTTTGGTGGAAAACTAGATAGAGAAGATGATAAA
>APFE031270981.1:0-12525 GCA_000404065.3 Pinus taeda | reverse complement strand
GGAATCACTCAATCTGGAAAGAGCGAATTTTTCTGCCCCTTAGAAAAATCGAACCTCCATAAGTAATTCAGCCTCCTAGCACAATGACTATGCTTCCCTTGGGAATTAAGGGTTGCTGCCTACAATGAGCAACGAAATTCCTTCTCTCTTCGCTTTTGGGCTGTCCAGCTAATCAACTATGCTTTGATACCATGTGAAAATTCCAATATGGCATCCTATTGTAGCAACTGGAAATTATTCTCCCAATTGTTAATTTAATTTAACAATTTATTTACTGTTTGCTACAACAAATACTGAATAAATCACACTGTAATCTACACAAATAAAACTATGAAAGAATAAACACTGGAAGAAATGCTAGCACACACATAAATAACACAATTATTTTTGGAGAAAAGTCTGGAGAAAAACCCAACTAGGGAAAACTAGTGCAGCAACTGAGGGTTTTATTATTAAGTAGCAGTGAAATAATCTGAGTAAAATCTAGATGCCGAACACTGGCAATCTTGTAGAGAAAATACTGGCAAAACTCTAGTGAGGAATTTTCTTCACCCCACAGGCAAATTCGGGCTCTGACTGCAGCTCTAAGTGAGCTGTCCAACTGCCTCTATGCAACTACTGCATCAACCTAGCACGGTCCCTTCTGCACTCAGATTGAATCAACCTCTCCTCAAGCTGTCTAGTCTTCTGCTATTTGGGAAAATGTCTCTCCTAGCCTCTGAAACCTTTGTCCGCATTGAAACTTGGGTTTCCCCAACAGAATTGAAACTGCGTCTAAAGGTCACTGTACTGTCCCAGTGTCAGCCTCTTTGTGGCTCTTTTCCCGCTCTACAGATGCACTCACCGTGTCATGTTCCTTTCTAAATCATTTTGGAACAAGATTAATTTTTGTATTATGGCTCTAATTTTGGAGCTGGTGGACCCCATTCGATTTTATTATGATATTCGACTTAGGAAAAGTTATTTGTGTTGTAGTTAAGTTATGCACCCCCTAGTTCGATTTGCATGGAGGTGATTAAGTTTTGCATGATGGTGGTTAAGTGAGGGCCCACGATGGAGGAGAAATTGGAGGGAAAAGTGCTCCACAAAATCTATATAAGGAAGGCAAGTCTCCTCATCTCATTCATTCATCTTTTTGGTAATATTGATTTCTCTTTGGTTGCTCGAGCTGCTTAGTTGAGTCACTTGTTGTTCAACACGAGTTCTTCAAGCAAAGAGGTCACCCTTTCTTCGGGGGACTTCAAGTGCCACCCTAGGAAGGTTTTCTTTCATTTATTTAGGAGGAGGTTCTCAGTGTGATTCCCAGCGATTGCATCCATCTCCAAGTGGTGCGTATTATTGGAGGACGTAGTGAAGAGGGGGCCGAGTTTGCTTGTGGCTTCTTCTAGAGGAGTTTGGGTGAAGGATTTTTCGGAGAGGAGGCATAGGAGGATTGTTGGTATTTGGGAGAAGTTTTGGAGCTAGAGGAGTGTGCTACTTCGCAAGGTGTTTTCGTGCTCTCAGGGTTAGCGCAGAGGCAGCACTGGGTGTTCATGTGGAGGGTAGAGTGTCAGTCTTTGAGGTTGAAATTTACGGTGGAGGTTAAGGGAAATATTTGGAGAAGTGATTGCTGCATTTTCATGAGATTTGAGGAAGATTTCGTTGTGGTTTATTGCAAGCCTTTTTCTGGAGCAACGTGGAGGACATGGGGCATATTGGAGGTCGATTTTGAAAGTTCAAAATGTGGCCTAACCATTTTTGGGTTTTTTTGGGTTTTCGACAAGGATCCCAGATATAAAGTATCATAATTTTCTGAGCACCAGAGGTGGGGTTTTCAGCAATATCTTTGCAACAGACAGTGTAGAAGTGTTGGGGATTGCGTAGGGCATATTGGACGTTGAATTTGGGAGGTTGGATTCAGCCTAAACCTTTCCTGGGTTTCTCTGGTTTTTTGACAAGTATCCTAGATATAAAGTTTCAGCGTTTTCTGAGCACTAAAGACAAGGTTTCTTGCACTTCCTTTCTATCCAACAATGCAGTTTCTAAGGACAACACAAAGCATTAGAGGAGCAGTCATTTCTAGCTTTGAGATTATTGTTTTAATAAGCATTTGCTGATTGTTTTTATTTCCTGTGTCACAAATCGATTTTGTTTTGCATATCATTGTTTATTTAAGTTTGAAACATTACACACTGGATCTCGAAATCTTCCTCCAGCTTTAGTGTCTTTGCCCCTCTCTTACTGCTTCGATCTTTGGCTCTGTCTCTGGCAACTGATTGTTGCTACTTTGGAAATCGATCTACTCATGAAATTGAGCCTCTCAAGTATCTTCTCCATCAGCATATCGATCTCCTCTTATAATCCATCGTTGGAGCACCAACGACCAAGATTAAAACTTAATCAATGGCTAGGATCATCTTTGGATCGATCTGTGTGAGTTTCTGGATGATTCTCACCTTGACTTAATTAATACTGATTAATTAACCATATTCCCTAAGTTTAGACTTAGGAAATATCTAAAAACTAGTTAATAATCTAATTAAGTCATTTCTAGGCGGAATTTCCATAAACGATTTCTGGGTTTTGTAGATCTCATGTATTATAGCCTTTCCACAAAATTTTGAGGCTAGAAAACATCCCATGCTACAAAAACTAACAACATTGACAGACTATTGGATAGGGCACTACATGGAGATAATGCTCTCCCATTGATGTAGTTTGGGAGCCACGGATGATCGACGTAGCAACGATATTTCCCATAGTGTGTATGGAGTTATACCTCTCAGGTCCACTCGGATGTGTGGAGATATGTCACACATCATGACAAGTACACTAGCAGAGTGGCAAATACATTCGCACATGTGGGATGCTTTATGGTGTAGAGTAGTACGACAATAGGTAGTGATTTCTAGTAAGGCACCGAGGGGTGCAACTGGGTGCTGTCGTGTGTCGAGGAGCACGAAGGTACATGTTTGTATGTAGGGGAGCACATGGGTGCTTGGCCGTATGTAGTGAGGTGTGATGCTACCCATTTGGATTTTGGAGCATTACCTCCAGGGAGACCACCTGATGAGGACGACAGGCATGCCAATGGGTATAGTTCACCCAGGATCGGTGAGGAGGCAAATGAGCATCATTTGACGACATCCATGGGGTCTTGTGCGCCTGCCTCACTTTCACATTGTTTGCAAGCACAAAGGAGTTGGATGTTGTGTGAAAATTTTTGAATCTTTACAAACAGAAATCCTATTGCAGTTACTTGTTTAACATCTCCTACTTGTTTTTTCATTTATCAAGTTATTTAATTAGATAAACAGTGATGTAAACACTACCACAAACTACATTGACATACAGATCACAAACTGAAGCAATAGATGAGACAAACACACAAGGGATACCGTTATTTTTGGACAACACTCCCCGGGAAAACCCAATGTGGGAAAACTGGTGCAGTAGATAGAGGGTTTGTATTATTAAGCAAGCGAAGTCTGAGTACAATAGGTTGCCTCTCACACCTGCTAACCTTATAGAGAAATCACGACAACAAGAAATACATTCGAGGGTTTACCTCACTCCCCAAGTCACGCCCAATCCAATGAGTGATTTGACACCCTCCCGACAAACAGTACAAAGTCCCTACGAAATCACTGCGTGGGCCAGCATCTTGCCTCTAGAGAACTGTCTCCTCTTTTGTTGGATCAATTTGCTGGATGAAGACTGCTATTGAGCCCTCTTGGCTCAGAACCTCGCTTCTCCAGTGAAATCTTGGACTACTGACAAATACTCTGCACTGCCACTGCAAGAGTCCCTCTGGACTGCATTAGCTCTGTGTGAGCCCCTCCTGGGCTGCGTAGACCTCTGCGTTGCCTTCGTGATGCTCAAGCTGCCTCTCTGCCACGTACTCTTTGGCTCAAAACTTCTTCTCTGATCCAAATCTCTGCTTTTGCCCCTCACTGCAACAGATCACTTGCTCAATTTTCTCAGAAAACCTCGCCCCAATAAAATCAAACTAACTAATCAACTTGGTGTGTATCCCACTGACCCTCAAGCCTCCTCTTATACTTTTCCTATTGATGAATCAACGACCGAGATTAAGTCTATAACCAATGGCTAAGATTAAATTAGACTTGATGCTTGTCTCTTAGAAGCTTCTCGCCCATATTTTCATTAATACCCATTAATAATTTTATTTTCCTAAGTTTAGACTTAGGAACCCCATTAAAAATATTAATTATTGTAATAAAATACAATCCCAATGGAATTTCACCAAACGATTTATGGGTCTTGGAGATCTCATGTGTTCTAGCCCCTCCACAAAATTTCGGAGCTAGAGCACATTCGATGCTACCCATAATCAACACTCCCTCTTAGCGAGGAATGTGCTCTAGCAATACTTCCCAGCAAAAGCATCACACTAATCCACGACATCGGTCCTTTGTGTTGCTGATGCTTGGCCTGCTGCTTTTCATCCACTGCATCGCTGCATTCTGTATTGCTGCCCATGACACTGTCACTGCCACTACTGCATCTGTACTGCAACTCACTCTCAAAATGCTGCATCATGTTGCCCATAGCACTGCCACTGCTAATTGCTGCATTGCAACTCAGTTGTTGACAAGTAAGCAATTGAAGAGCCACACAAAAGCTAACATGTTGGTCAGTCTGGGCCTTGTGATGTTGTAGCTACCTCAGCGCCGTCTCTTGCTGCCTTAGCGCTTGCCTGAAAGGCCCTGCGTTTGCCTCTCCTCCCTCTGCACTAGTCTTCTGTTGCTGATCTTGACTCTTTGCTCCGTACTTGCTGCCTCTTGCTGCTCTCTAGACCGCTAGTTCGAATTTCTTTGCTAACCTCACTCCAGAAATCGGATTGACTGGTCTCTCTCAGTGTGTTCTCCAAGTGACCTTCAAGCCTCCTCTTATACTTTTCTCGTTGACAATTCAATAGCCGAGATTAAGTCCCTAATCAACGACTAAGATTATATCTGGCTTGATCCATGACTTTTGGACCATTCTAACTCAGTTTTATATTAATTCACATTAATATTTTATTTTCCCTAAGTTTAGACCTAGGGACTCCATGAAAAATATTAATTATTTAAATATCTTCAAAATTGGTTAGATTCTGCCCAAACCATTTCTGGGTCTTGGAGATCTCATGTGCTTTAGCCTCTCCACCAATTTTCGTGGCTAGAGCACATCTAATGCTACCCCAAATCAACACTCCCTCTTAGTGAGGACTGTGCTCTAGTAATACTCCTCACTGAGTATCACCCTGATCATCCGGCATCGGTCCCCGTGCTAATGCTAAGTCTCCCTGCTCAACATCCTCTGCACTGCTGCATCCTATATTGTTGCCCATGGCTCTGCTACTGCCGCTGCTGCATCTGTATGGCAACTCTCTCTGCATCTGTGCTGCTGCTGGTCCTTTTCTCCCAACACTGCATCCGCATTGCAACTCCCTCTGCATCCATGCTGCTGCTGGTCCTTTTCTCCCAACTCTGCATCCGCACTACAACTCCCTCTGCATCCGTGCTGCTGCTGGTCCTTTTCTCCCAACATTGCATCCGCACTGCAAATCCCTTTGCTTCCGTGTTGCTATCACCCCAATTTCTGCTATTGAAACAGGTTCTTTATCATCCCCATCTTTTCCTTGAAGTAATCAAACTTTGTCCTTCTAAGAGCCTTGGTGAGGATGTTCACCACTTGTTCTCCTGTAGGAGTGTAGCTCAAGTGGACAACTCCTCGTTGGACACAGTCTCTGACAAAGTGACACCGGATATCAATATGCTTTGACCGATCATGAAACACTAGATTCTCAGAGAGCTTGATGCAACTCTAATTATTGCACATGATCCTGGTCGCCTCCATTTTCCTTCTGAATAGGTTCACAAGCAGTTTTCTAAGCCATATGGCCTCACACGAAGCTTAGAGCCACAAACTTCTGTTTACCACTGCACCAGGAAGTCATTCCTGATCCAATGGTGAAACAGTACCCAGAGGTACTTTTCCTATCCACTAAACTTGCTGCCCAATCTGCATCAGTAAATCCACTCAATCTGATATCCTTACCGCTGGTGTATAAGAGTCCATAATCGACTGCTCCTTGTAAATACTTGAGAACATGTTTGGCTGCTGCCCAGTGCGTCATCTTCAGTTCCACCATGAACTGACTAAGGGTGTTGACAACCTAGCAAATGTCTGGCCTGGTATTGACTAGATACATCAGGGATCCTATGAGCTGTGAAATCAACATCCTTGTCTTTTGATGCATCAATATTCTTCTAGTTGGTGATCATTGGAGTAGCCATGGGTCTACAATCCTCCATCCTGAGTCTTTTCAGGATTTCTGTAGCATACTTCCTTTGCCCCAAGATCTCTCCCTTCTGTTGCCAAACTTCCAACCCTAGGAAGTAATGCATTAGTCCAAAATCCTTCATATCGAATTATGTGGCTAGATTCTTCTTGCAATCCCCAATGAGCCTGGATGACCCTGTCAGAAAGAGATCATCCACATACAATATTAAGATTAGCGGCTCATTCTCTATAACCAAATAGTATAGATTCAAATCCGCGTCACTCTTGACAAATCCCATCTTTTGCAAGTAGCCATCGATTCGACCATAGCATGCTCTAGGTACCTGTTTCAGCCCATACAAGGCTTTCTTCAATCTGCATACATGAGACTTCTTCTCATGTGTCTCAAAGTCCTCTGGTTGTTCAATGTATACCTCTTCTTCTATTACCCTGTTTAGAAAAGCCATTTTGACATCCATCTGATGAATCTCCCACCCCATCTGAGCTACAAGAGATATCACGGTCCTAATAGATGTATACCTGGCTATTGGGAAGAAGGTCTCCTCGTATTTAATTCCTTCCTTTTGAGCATACCCCTTAGCCACAAACTTGGCCTTGTATTTCTCAACACTGTTGTCTGCAGCGTATTTGATCTTGTAGATCCATCTCGAACCTACTACTGATATGTGTTGAGGCCTTGGCACTACCTCCCAGACATTGTTCACCATTATGGAGATGGAGTTGCACTCCTCTACCATCGCATCTAGCCAAACCTGATGTTGAGCTGCCTCCTGGAAACTGGCAGGCTTCCCCATCCTGAGCTACTAATGCCTGATATCTATTTGGCTATTTTCGTTCCCTCTTATTGTTTCTTGGTGCATCGATGAAGTTCTCTACATCTCGTAGAATCTAACGAAGTTCCCTGCTAGTTTTTCCTCTGGCAGCAGGTGCCTTTGTTAGCTCCTCCTCATCTTGTGAATCTTCCTGATCCGAGGAAGAATTCTTTACTTCTGTTGGTTGAAGAGGTTTAACCAATGACTCTTCCTTTGACTACCCCTCAGAAAGCATCTCATGAGATTTTCTGAAAGCTTTGTCCTCCATGAACTTTATATCTCATCGAACCAATATCTTCTTGTTCCCTAGAAGATAGATTATGTATGCCTTAGCGTTCTTGCTATATCCCACTAGATATCCTTTTTTCGTAGTTTGATCTAGCTTTTTCCTCTTTTCCTCGGGTATGTGGCAATATGCTAATCTCCCAAATATCCTTAAATGATTAACTTCAGGCGTCTTTCTTGTGAAAACTTTCTCTGGAGTAATCTTGCCCAACGCCCGATGAGGAGTCCTGTTCTGAACATAGACTGTTGTTGTGCATGCTTCTGCCCACAAGAATTTTGGCATATCCTGATCATACATCATGGCCGTAGCTGCTTCTACAATAGTCATGTTCTTCCGTTTTGTTATTCCATTATGCTTCTGATTGTATGGAGTTGTCTGCTCTCTTCTGATGCCCTCCTTAGCGCAAAAATCAATGAAGTCCTTATCGACATACTCTCCTCCATTGTCTGAGCGCAAACTTTTATTTTCTTCCCGTCAGATTCTCCACCAGAGCCTTGAACTCTTTGAATTGCCAGAAAACCTCATCCTTGGTTTTCAGAAAATAAATCCAAGTTTTCCTCGAGTGTTCATCAATGAAGGTAAGGAAATACTCGACACCACTAAGAGCTTTGATGGACATAGGTCCGCAAATATCTGAGTGTATCAATACTAGTACACTCTTGGCCCTGTGTTTACTCCTAGGAAATGTTGCCTTCGCGTACCTTCCTAGAGCACATCCTCTGCATACATCGTCTTGTTCTGGACTAAGATCCAAAACACCTGTTACAGTGCTCCTGAGAATTCTTAGAGCCCCATGGTGCAAATGTCCCATTCTTTTGTCCCATTGTTCATTCAAGTCCTTGTCTCCATGACTGCCTATTAGTGACATTGGTGATTCTAGTTGTAATCTGTACAACCTATTACTTTTGATCTCGATTTGCACTTTCTTTTTCCAGCTTGGGTGTTTGACGTATACCTTCTGCTTGATGAAGTAGACATCATAGCCCTTGTCTTGAAGTTGCGACACCGAAAGTAAGTTCATCTCCAATCCTCGTACATGCAACACATTTGTAGCGCGGAAACGTTCTCCCAATTCTGTTTGAAAGACTATGGTACCCTTTCGTACTAGAGTACACTTTGTCTTGGTCCCCATGGTGATTTGAGAGTTCATCTTCTCTTCTCGATACTCTGAGAAACATTCCCTAATTCCCATCATATGCCAAGAGGCTCCACTATCTATATACCATACTTCTGATGATGCAGAACTAGTCATACAAGCCACTTCTTCTTCCATCCTAGAAGCCAACATGGAGAAATCAAAATCTCTTATGCAATTTTCTGAAAATCTGTGCGAGTCCCTTGACGTGGATGCTTTTGCATCATGGTCTTGACCCATAACTGATTTTCTCTTTGTGTCTCTGATTACTCGCTTTGATACCATGTGAAAATTCTATCACTGCAACATCTGATTTACTTTGCCTACTTATTTTCAATAAGTTATTTATGAAATTCCTTCAATAAACATTAAAATAAATTCTGCTGCAGATATCACACCATAATACAGAAACAAACAAATGCACAAGGATCAACACATCGACATGGATATTTTGGACAACAGTCCCCGGAAAAAACCAATGTGGGAAAACTGGTGCAGCAAGGGAGAATTTTATTATTCATCAATTCTTCAGTACAATCGGGTGCTAAATAGCTTACACAGCGGAGAGGAAAAAGATTCTCCAACACTTCTCCTAGTCCCAGCGTCAGCCTGATTGACCTTTGCATGGCTCCCAGATACTTTGCATCAGCCCTGGGCCTCTTTGCATCACCCACGCTGGCCCTCTAGTGACTGCGCAGTCTCCTGCTTCCTCAGCGTCTGCCTGAAAGGCCCTGTGTCTACCTCTCTTGCCTCTGCGCTGGTCGTCTGTTGCTGATCCTGACTCTTTGCTCCGTACTTGCTGCCTCCTGTTGCTCTCCAAACCACTAGTTCGAATTTCTTAGTTAACCCCGCTCCAAAAAATCAACTGACTGGTCTCCCTCAGTGTGTTCTCCAAGTGACCCTCAAGCCTTCTCTTATACTTTTCTCGTTGACAATTCAACGACCGAGATTAAGTCTCTAATCAATGACTAAGATTAGATCTGGCTTGATCCATGACTTTTGGACCATTCTAACTCAGTTTTATATTAATTCACATTAAAAATATTAATTATTTAATATCTTCCAAACTAGTTAGATTCTACCCAACCCATTTCTAGGTCTTGGAGGTCTCATGTGCCTTAGCCTCTCCACCAAATTTTGTGGCTAGCCCACATCTGAAGCATCTGACTTTGGATATGTCTTTCTTTTTCCTCTTCTGTTGCCTTTACTGTCCTGCTGATGCGAGAGCTGCATCCTCCTCTTCCTCCTCTTTGGTTCTGATTCCTTTGCTACTACTTCCCGCCTTGGTTAATTGTCTGATATCTTCCTGTCAAAGCGCTGCCCACATCTCCTCCCAACTAGGAGAGAAGCCCTAACCAAGATGCTCTGGACAAAGTTCTCCCAGTCTTCAGTGACTGCATTCAGGGCAATCCTAACCATGAATTCAAGATCTAGTGTAGACCCTACGGAAGTTAGTTGGTCTTGAATCCCTTGCAATCTAAGAAGGAAGGGATTGATTTCTTCTCCCTTCTACATCTGATATTGTCTCAGCTGGTTCTCAAGCAACATCTTCCGTTGAACAGAAGTTACCTCATACAAAGTGGTCAAGGCCTCCCACATTTCCCTTGGTGTGTCCTTTTAAGCAATATGTGGGACCACATGATCCTTGAACCTATCCAAGATCATGCACTTCACCTTTGCTTGAGCCTACTTGTATTCCTTGAGAGGATCAACATCGACTGTAACAACAACCATCCTCAAGGCATAATCCTTGATGCGATTCTTGTCCAAGACTGCCAGGATCTTGGCCTTCTAGATGACAAGGTTGGATGCTCCATCCAACCTGTCTTGATCCCTCAGTCCATTAACTGCCATCTTTGCTCAAATGAGTGTCGAACAGGTCCTCTTCTCCTTCTTTTGCTGCTGCCCCAACAAAACTCGGATTTGGATTTCTTTGGCACTAGAAATCCTCTAAGGAACAAGTTCCCTCCATACTCCCTCTAACTCCTGATTTCCTTTGCGGAAATCCTTTCGCCAAATAATGTGGAATCACCCCTTTCCGATCCTCCTTTGCTGCTGCTCGGCACCCTGGATCTAGATTTCTTTGGCAAGAAATCTGTTAAGGCAGTGACTCCCTCTACCTTGGTTTAATCTCCTTAGACATTGTTCTGCACTAGCAACAACAACGTCCCACCAACACCTCAAATCTGATTTGCAGTGCTCCCTTTGTCCCAACAACTGAAGAATCTGAGCTCCTCAGGCTCTGCGCAGTCACTGCGTGACCTAGATCAACGCCTCTTGGCCACTGCGTCCCTCCTTCCTGGTCCAGAAAGATGACGTGGCTCTACGTGAGCCTGATTTGCGTGAACCTAATCTACCCCTCTCTGCTTTTGCGCTGGCCCAGAGAGCTGACGCAGTCAATGCATGGGCTCCTCCCGGCTATTGCATCACCCTCTCTTGGCTCAGAATGCTGATGCAAGCACTGCGTGAGCCTCTGTGTTACTTCTTTTGCACTGCCTCACCCTTCCTCTGTGTTTTAGACTCTGGAACAACACTGTCACTCTAGACCGCTGCCTCTCTGCAATAGATTTGCTGGATCTACTGACTGATGGCTTCAGTGTCCTATGATCTGCAATCCCTCTGATACCTTGTAAAAATTTTTGAATCTTTACAAACAGAAATCCTACTGCAGTCACTAGTTTAACATCTCCTACTTGTTATTTCATTTAACAAGTTATTTAATTAGATAAACAGTGATGCAAACACTATTGTAGACTACACTGACATACAAATCATAAACTGAAACAATAAATGAGACAAACATACAAGGGACACCATTATTTTTGGACAACACGTCCCCGGAAAAACTAAATGCAGGAAAACCGGTGCAGCAGATAGAGGGTTTGTATTATTAAGCAAGCAGAATCTGAGTACAGCAAGTTGTCTCTCACACCGGCTAACCTTACAGAGAAATCACGGAAACAAGAAATACATTCGAGGGTTTACCTCGCTCCCCAAGTCAAAGCTGATCCAATGAGGATTTGACACCCTCCCGACAAACACTGGGAAGTCCCTACGCAGTCACTGCATGGGCCAGCATCTTGCCTCTAGAGAATTGCATCTCCTCTTCTGCTGGATCGATTTGCTGGATGGAGACTGTTGTTCAACCCTCCCGGCTCAGAACCTCGCTTCTCCAACAAAATCTCGGACTACTAACGAGTACTCTTCTTTGCCACTGTAAGAGCCCCTCTGGACTGCGTTAGCTCTGCGTGAGCCCCTCTTGGGTGGCATAGGCCTATGCGTTGCCTTCCTGATGCTCAAGCTGCCTCTCCGCCATGTACTTTTTGGCTTAGAACTTCCACTCCGATCCAAATCTCTGTTTTTGCCCCTCTCACTGCAACATATCACTTGTTCGATTTTCTCAGCAAACCTCGCCCCAGAAAAATCAAATTGACTAATAAACTTGGTGTGTATCCAACTGACCCTCAAGCCTCCTCTTATACTTTTCCTGTTGATGAATCAACAATCGAGATTAAGTCTCTAATCAATGGCTAAGATTAAATTAGGCTTGATCGTCATCTCTTAGAAGCTTCTCACCCATATTTTCATTAATACCCATTAATATTTTTATTTTCCTATTAATGATTGACAGACATCATCATCATTGTCTCTCAAGGTACATACCCCACTCGGTTGTTCCCAAAGAATGTCCTTTCAGGACTATCCTTATCTTGGATTCCCAGACCTCAAAGATATTGGTCCTCTTTGACTACTCTTATCTTGGATGCCCTACCACATCCTTAAAGAGTATCGGTTAGCAGATGCTTAACCAATCCTCCATTCTTTCTTCACAATATGAAGACAAGAATGATGTGTCTCTCTCTCCCTCTCAACCAAGGAGGATATACCCATTCCTATAAAGGAATGTACTCAAGCTCCCTCTTATCCAGGGACTTGTCCAAGCTCCCTCCTAACCAGGTATTTGCTTCTAGCGGCTCTAGGTGGAGATGATCATGGTACTC
>APFE031270976.1:95163-106654 GCA_000404065.3 Pinus taeda | reverse complement strand
CATAGCAATAAAGGTGAAGTTCTGCAGATTAAATTTGAAACATGGTGAAGAAACATGTTATGTGAATCATCTGATACGGCAATGTGTTATTTTAAAAGCGAGCTTGGGTAACCACTATGGTAAGAAAGCAGTTAATGACCAATTTGCAGCATATTCAAATTATTTCAATTTTTCATACATTTTAGTTTAAATATATAATTCCATAATTAAAAATGGAATTCAAGACCTCTCTATCTTCATATTTAAATTTTATTATCGTAGATTTGGTCTTAATTCCGAACTATTTATAAAATCATGGAATTTATATGAAACTTGTGATATTTTGAGAAACAGTCATTGCTGCAAATTCTCATTCTCATTTTTGATACATTTGTTTTAACTTCAACTCCCTTGAACACTAGGCATTTCATTTTTTACATTTTACTGCTTGCTTTAGTGTAAATAAAATAAATAATGATTTTGGGTTACACGATTTTGGTTAGTGTGACTTCTTCATGTTTTTTTTAATGTTAATTAAAATAAGAAGTCAGTTAGTTTGGAAAAATTGACACCTTTCAGGTAATATCAAAAGCAATTATCCAATGGTAAGATTCATGTGCCCACTTTCATTAATTCCCATTTCATCACTCTAGTTTCATTTTTGTTTTTAAATTATGCTGATATAAAACTCTGTTTTGCAGCTCTTCACAAAATTTTTCAATCTTTTGCCGAATCATATTTTCAAAATCCATACTCTTCTCCTGGCTTTATTTCAATAAGCAGCGATAATCTTCATCGAAACAGCTACACCAGGAAGTTTCTGAACCTTTAATCTATTTCTTTAAGCATTCCTTTTTAGAAAATGATTAAGATGATGCTTGGAAACAAGAAGATTCATATTAGACAGAAAGTATTCATTATGGCTGAATTGAAATCGTCGCTGCTATCCAAAAAAGCCAAAAAACACTTACAACCCTGCAAGGTATGATTTTTCTAAATCTCAACATAAGAAGGAATGATTACATAATTATTTTCTTTTTCTTCATATTGTTGAGACATTGGTATAAGCATTCTTGTTTGAGTTTATCTTTTGAAACTTGGATTTTCCTGCATTTTTGACATTTCTTCATTTTAATTTCGTTTGTTGATTTCTTTTCTCACTTTAGCATAAGACTTCTTTTCTTTTGGTTTTCAACTTTGATTTTGGTGACGTTGCCATTATTGATATGGAAGGCCTATTTGTTACCTAACTATGGTCAGCATTCATGGAGAAAAAATTGTTAATAGTCACCTATTAGCTTTTTCTCGAATCTCTTAGTAAAGTTTGATTTTCTTATTATTAAAGTAGACATACTTAAGGAAGAGATTACCAATCAAGAGAAATTGACAAAGTATCATAAAATCTGAAAAAATTCTTTTTCATCAAATTGTAATCATTTTGAGATTTCAAAATTTTATTAGGATCTTTCAAAGTTCTATTATCTGTCAAGAAAAGTTATTTTCAACCAAGTAAAGACATTTTTCAGCAAAGCACCTTTAAACTCTGAAATTGTCATTCTTAACTCTTAAGGAGTTAATGATTCTCCCTGTCCCAAAAAGTCTTATTTTTCTACAGAATAATCCAGAAATATATTTAAACTTAAAAGATAAGAGGTCTCATCGTGAGCCTGCTTACCATGGTCATAGGGGAAAAATAGGCTGACATTACCAACACTGTTAAACAAACCAGGGTAATGGCTTATGATTGCAAACAATTATAAGATAAGGGGTCTCATCACGAGCCAGCTTGTTCAATCCAATTTTAACCAGTGAATGGCATTGTCAACTATCTGGCCACCTAACCAGGACAATGGCTTTTAAGAGAAATAAAATAAAAAATTCAAAGAAAATAAATATATATAAATGGATTTATCTCTAGATCAATAATTCTTAAACAGATGGGATTCTGAATCATCTATGATTAAAAGGTAACCCTGTCGAAACTATAGATGTTTGCTGGCAACAGTGGCTCTACCTGTGACAAATGAGTATATTTTAAAAGCTAAGCTGTAAAGTGACCCCTGCTTTATCTCTACAACTAATTTATGACAGATATAGAGTTTTGAAATATTTTAATTTATGAGAAATTTTAAGAAAAATTACAGTTAGATGATTCTGGTTTTTTCAGACTAACAAACCTAGTCAAGCATTTCACGCATAATTTTCTCTTCTTTAATTATTTTTGCTTTAATTTTAGGAAAATCTCATTCATAACAGAGATAACTGGTTCTTCTCCCACGTGTCGCCATTGTTGTGGTAAAAACACAACCCCCCATTATTGATGTGTTCACTTCAATAATGGGGACCCTTTCTATAAAAATTTGGGTTAAGCACCTTTTTGGATTTTTATTTTAGTTGATTGTCTTACGCTTTTGTTAATTTTAGTTTTCTTTGGATTCTTGTTTTGATTGTTTTGTTAGAATCGATTTTTTACAAGCTTCCCATTGACGCTTGTTTCGCTTCATTTGGTCAACTGGTTTGAAAATGGCACTCCTTTGAAGTCTCATCATTTATCTAGCCTAGGTTAAAATTGCATAAAATGTACAATATTGCATTTTGTAAATAAATTAGTTCAATAAGGCATTCATTTCAAATATTAACCCATAGCAAGTTTTTTCTAACATTTTTCATTTTTAGTCATGCAGCCAAATCATTAATTATCGGGGTTTTAAGAAATTCATTTTAAATTCCAAATCAAATCCTAATCTCGAAAACCCAAACATTCAAGTGGCCGTAGTTTAGATAATTTCACAACTTAAATAAATTTCATTTAAAAAAAATCAATATAAAAAATGATATTAAATCTTAAATTAAATTAAATTAATTAATATATAATTAATTTAATTAAATTAAAAATAATATATATATATAAAATAAAACATTTATATGAATATCGCATCGGGAGTTTCATATGTCCCAAGCTTAAAACCCCCGATATTCCCCATACCCCGATGCCGATATCGGATCGGGGATTTTGTATTGTGCAATATTTTAAAAAGATCCGATTGTCGATGCTTCTTCATGCCGATACTCCTTCACACCCCGACTTACCGATACAATGGAGACTTATCGCATCGAGAGTCTCTATGCAAACTTTATGCCTTGACACCACGCATGCTCCGATGCAATAAGTCAAACAAGTCAAACTTGGGTATTCGTTTTAAGCTCACGTATTAGTTTCATTTTTAAAAAGCGTATGTTACCATATGGATAAGGGAGGTAGGTAGTGTTAGTTTAATATTAGTTTAAATATTAATACCTAAACCATTAATTTTAGATTAATTAAATTAATGAATATGTAATATTTATTTAATTTAAGTTTAATTATTATTTATATTCATTTTAATTAGTTTATAAATAGTAAATATTTTAGTTAGTTAGATATTAATTAATAAATAGATTAATATTAATTAACAGTTAGTTTAGTTTATGATTAATAATTAAATTAGAGTTAATTATAATTCTAATTCAGGATTAGATTTTTAATTAAAACTCTGATTTTTAGCCCAGGAACAGAATTTCCAGATTTACACCAAATTTGACTCATAAACTTTGGAAGCTCATAGATTGAGTTTTACTTGGCCAAATCAGGCCCAGAACTGCTCATTGGAAAGATAAAATCCAGGAGAACATTTTTGAGGAGGTTTCACTAATAGATTTAATCATTTATTGGGTCGAAAATCAGGCAGAAGATCAAGCTCCGAATTTCTAAAACAAATTCAATTTTCTGAGTTATTTTCTGCATTTTCAATTATCTAAGCCTCTTCTAATTGCAAAACCATTTGTCAATGATATCCTTGGCCAATTAAAGCATTCCAGACGTCAATAGAAAGCTTACATTTTATTCTCATTTATTTATTTAAATAGAATTTGATTGGATTTGTTTTAATGCCAGAAATGGCATTTTAATTTTATTGTTACATTTTAATTCATTTTGATTTCTTTTTGCAGGAAAACAGTAGAGGAGATTTGGAGAAAAATATCTCAATCAATGAGAATGCTCCAGCAATTAAAGATTGAAATTTTGAGCGAATAAAATGGGATTGGACAGATTTCTTTTCAAGAAACTCTCCCCTCAAGAGCTCTGTTGCAAATATTATAAATAGCAGATTGCAAAATGGAATAAGGGCTGCTTTTCTCTGCAATTCTGAAATTCTAAAAGCACTTTTGTAATAGGGATTTGGAGTTGTAGGTGGGAGGAGTGGAATCTCAGATCTGGAGATTATTGAGGTTTTTCTTTTACATCTTGAGTTATGTATAATGAACAGAGTTTGCACTATTGTAGCTCTGCTTTTGAAAGCAGAAGCCCAGTGATTGTAAAGGACTGTTAGAGACCGGAGCTGGAGAAATGGATTTAATAAACTGGTATTTCGAATACTATTGTGTTAAATGCTGGTTTCATTTTTTAATAACAGGAATGGTGTCAATTTGCTTACATATTTGTGCACTTTTGTCGATATGGGTAATTTGTTTCTATTTTATGTTGTTATTTATCTCTACTCTTATGGGCCGAACTCTGATTTCTGAGTAACTATTTACTCACAAATCTGTCCTTTAATATTGGATGAATAGATAGTAATATGTTGTGAACTTCTTCCGCATATTATTGTTCAATTATTCAAGTTACTGATTAAATGATCAATACCATTTTGTGAACTACTTCCTGAGTGTTGTTGATTGATTATTTCAGTTAAAGGGTCTCAATAGGATGTGTTTGGTATCCATAATGTCAGTTAATTGAACTACTTCATTAACTTGATATTCATTATAAATGACACATTTCAATGCCAATATTTTAAATACCTGCTCTTAGTTAGGTTAGATCTATATCTGCCTAATTAAAATAGGATTAGGATAGTTTCTTTTGCTTGCATCTTAGCATAAGTTTGCATTTAGATTAATTCTTTCATTCTTTCAAGTCCTCTTTCCAAAGATGCAAACTTTAGCAGTGGATTGGCTGAGCCCTAAATCAGCTTAAGGATCACTTTCCTGCCTGATCAGCTAAAAGGACGATCTGATTTCTCTTTTCCATTGGTGAATGAAAGTCATATTTTGAAGCCATTGGAGATTGAGAGAAGGTAATTAGACCTAGTTGAACCAGTCGGAACCACCATTCCAAACGGAAAAGGAGCTGCTAACCAAGGTCCAGACCGGGTGGTCTCCCCCATGTTGTTGTAGTGATTTTCGAGGCTTCAACACCTTCATAGATGACTACACAAAGAAGACATGGGTCTTTTTCTTAAAACAGAAAAGCAAAGTGTTTGAGCACTTTTGCTAATATGAGGCTCTTGTTGAAAAGAAAAGTGTGCATTTCATCAAATTCCTCGGGACAGACAGAGGTGGAGAATACATCTCGAATAACTTCCTTCAATTTTGCAGGGAGCATGGAATTCACAAGCAGTTTACAACAAGATATACACCGCAGAAAAATGGTGTGGCAGAAAGGAATAATAGGACCATTATGGAGATGGAAATGAGTATGTTGAAGGCAAAGCATTTGCCAAATGACTATTCGGTTGAATTTGTCGCTTGTGCAGCATATCTCTTGAATAGATGTCCAACAAAAAGCGTCCATAACATTATTCCTAAAGAGGCATGGAGTGGAAGAAAACAAAATATCACTCACATGAGAGTTTTTGGATGTGTGGCTTATGCACATGTCCCGGATGAGTTGAGAAAAAAGTTGGATAGCAAGGGGGATAAATGCATATTTGTTGGATACAATGATGAATCCAAGGCATACAAACTCTACAATCCATTAACCAAGAAAGTCATAATCAGCAGAGATGTGCAGTTCACAGAAGAGGAAGCATGGGATGGAAGTTTAGAAAAAACAATCAATGTCAAAGCATGCATAGCAAATGAGGACAGAGAGGAATTAAGCAGCAAGTAATTCCTCAACTGTGACTCCCTCTACTCCTATTCAAGCGCAGCAAAGTAGGCAGCAAGCAACTCCATCAACAAATAACAGGATTGTTTCACACAACCAAGCAAGTGCTTCTCCAAGCACACCATGAAGCGTGACACCAAGTGACATATCAAGCCCATCTTCGGCAAGCACAAGAAGGCCAAAGTTCAGAAATTTAAATGAAATTTATGAGCAAGATGAAGCTGATAGTAGCGCGGGTATGAATTCCTTATTTGCATTATTTTGTCATGTAGATGACCCAGTCCACTTTGAAGATGTAGTCAAAGAAGAAAAATGGGTTGCGGCAATGGAGGAAGAAATAGAAGCAATAGAAAGGAATGACACATGGGAGTTAGTGAGCCTTCCGAAAGGAAAACATGTCATTGGAGTGAAGTGGGTCTATAAGACCAAAAGTAACATTGAGGGAAAGATTGAAAGGCACAAAGCAAGGCTAGTTGTCAAAGGATAAAAGGAGCAACAAGGAAGAGATTACATGGAGACGTTCGTGCCAGTCGCGCAGATGGAGACAGTGCGTGCAGTTGTGGCGATTGCCACGCAGCATAAATGGACAGTGTATTAGATGGACATAAAGTCAGCATTCTTGAATGGAGTGTTGAAAGAGGAAGTGTATGTCGTGCAACCACCTGGTTATGAGATTCAAGGACAAGAAGACAAAGTATATCGGTTGAAGAAACTCTTTATGGATTGAAGACAGCACCACGCACATGGTACAACAGGATAGATGCTTACCTGTTGGACAATGGTTTCGACAAATGTGATGGTGAGCCTACTCTCTACATCAAAGAGAGTGAAGGTAAGATTCTCATTGTCGTCTTATATGTAGATGATTTGATCTTTACAGGCAGTGATGATTTCCTCATCACTGGTTTTAAACAAGTAATGAAGAGTGAATTTGAAATGACTGAATTGGGATTGTTAAGATATCTTTTGGGCATAGAAGTGAAGCAAACAAAAAATGGCATTTTTATCTCTCAAGCAAAGTATGTGGCAGAAATTTTGGAGAGGTTTAAAATGCAGAACAGCAAGTGCGCACCAACTCCAATTGTCGTAGGGTTGAAGTTGAGGAAAGAAGATTGCAGCAGCAATGTCAGTCCGACATTATACAAAAGCATGATAGGCAGCCTAATGTTTTTGACTGCCACTAGGCCAGATATAATGTATGTAGTAAGTTTGGTGTCAAGGTTCATGGAAACACCCAAGGAGACACATTGGCAAGCAGCGAAAAGGATTATGTGGTATGTTAATGGGATAAAACAGTATGGCGTTTTGTACACAACAACCATTGATTTCAGGCTGGTTGGTTACACTGACAATGATTGGGCAGGCAGTGTCGATGACAGAAAGCACGTCAAGATATGTTTTTCATTTGGGTTCCAGAGCCATTTCATGGGCCTCCAAGAAGCAACCAATAGTGTCACTGTCAACAGAAGAAGTTGAATATGTCGCAGCAATAGCAGCAGCATGTCAGGCAGTTTGGATGAAAAGGATGTTGAGGGATCTTCGTCATAACCAAGAGGGCGCAACAACTATTTTCTGCGACAACACTTCAGCAATTGCATTGTCAAAGAATTTTGTCTTCCACAAAAGGACCAAGCATATTGATGCTAAATATCATTTTATTAGAGAGTTGATTAACAATGATGAAATTTTGTTGCAGCACTGCAGGTCACAGGAATAGCTTGCTGATATTTTCACAAAGTCATTGGCAGGAGAAAATTTTGTTTATCTCAGAAATTGTTTGGGAATTGTCAATGGCAGCAGTTGTGATTAAAGGGGAGTGTTGGAAATAATAATCCCAACCACTGCAATAAACAGTCGAACAGCAACCATACCTGTCAAACGTACTTTCTCGCAGGTTGCGTCTCTACTTGAACACAATTTTGTAGGTTGCATCTCAGCATGAAGATAGAAGGACCGAAGCACGCGAACTGTAAAGAAACTCAGAAAAGGCATTTAAAGAACTTATGTACTTAGATAAGCAAATATGGGCAAACATTAATTCAACAACCTTGCTCACACTCCAGGAACACCTGCGCGGTTCTGATCACACTCAACAACAACATCAAAATTAATTTCGCTCTGTCATGAATTAAATGTAAAATTGTATGTTGAGTTATATATGAATATAAAAGTCATTTTCTAATAGGTTAGACTGGGTAGAGAGGTTGGAGAGTAAGAAGTAAGAAAAGAGCGCAAATCTCTATGGAGAAAATTGTTGGAACTACTACACACCTACATACGGACTCTTAGTTAGAGCATGCGACTACATGCAACTACTACACATCTACATGCGGACTCTTAGTTAGAGCATGGGATTGCATGCAAAATTCCTTTTGCATGATTTACTCCTTGATTTACTCCTTCTTTAACTCCGCAACTGACTAGTTATCTCCGGAACTTGTTGTAGGTGTTGAGTCTTCTCATTGATCACCACTATAGTTCATTACCTTGGGATCTTCACCCACTATAGTTCATTACCTTGGGATCTTCAACCAGTAATGCTATATAATGAGCATTGTAACATATTTTCTAATGAATCATTCTTTTCTTCTTTCAATTTTCTTTTAATGTTTTTGCTCTGCAAAGCTGTGTGTTCAACCTTTACTAGCTAGATTCATCTGTGCAGGTTTTCTAACACATTTACAAGGACGATTTGAATTCTTTGGCGTATGAAGCCGAAGCTCGCTTGAAAGATCCCGTTTATCGGTGCGTTGAGCGATCTCCACGCTGCAGAGATAGGTGCAACAGCTACAGAAGGAACTGGTGGCTGCCCACGTGGATCTCCTTCAGTACACCTCTACAGCGGAGCGTGTTCTTAATCCACATAGTCCAGGGTCGACGATGCCAGCTTATTCCAGAGTTGACATGATTCATGCGGCGGCTGTGGAACAACAACGGAAAAATTTGATGGAATTCCCTAATTCTAGAGGAGAGTTACAGCTGAATAAAAATCAGCTTCTGAAATTGGCCTTGAGAATCATGCCTATGCACTGCGTTCTTCAGCCAGGGATGCAAGAGATGGCGGTAGCGGCAACAGCCCAAGGAATTTTTTATACAGCCATGACAGGTATTTATTTTATATTCATATTCATATTTATGATTTATTATTTGGTTTTGACCAAGAGGATCAGGCAGAAGGGATGCATGGATGGTATCTCATACCGCCATTACAGTTATTTATTTTATATTCATATATTTTTTATTTATGCTTTCATCAATGTTAATGTTTTTAAACTTTTATGTTTTGTTATTGCTCCCTCCATTTCATTAATCTTCTTTTCCTCTCTTCGATCTTATTAATCTCTTTTCGGTTTCTTTGTGGTCAGCAGGCAATATCATTATTTCCTCTTACTTTTTGTTTATTTCTTTCTTCTTGATCTGCTTTTGGTCCTAAAGGCTTTTGATTTTCTTGCTTTATTTTGTTTGATGGTAATGTTCTTTCCATAAAATATTGAAATATTGTTAATTTTTTTTGTCATAATATCTAACTCTTTAGATCCCTTTGTTCTCATAATATTTAAACCTTCGGATCTTTTTGCTCTGTTCTATTTGAAAACAGGGTTAGTTCTTTGTCATAAAGCATCATAACATAGGATAGCTTTTCCAAGTCACAATGTATGAAGCTTCAAATCTATATCATTCCCTATTTCACACTTTAAGTTGTTTTTGAACTCTTTCAATATTGCATTTTTTTCTGAATTGATGAATCCTGCTACCACTTTTAAAAGCTTTTGGACTCTTCCACATATCTTGACTATCTCCTTCAACTTGTTAAGAGGTAGTTGCTTCTCACTATTCTCATCCATAGGGTAGAATTCTCTTTTTACTCCACTTATTACTAGGGTAGAATTCTCTTTTTACTCCACTTATTTATCTGTCAACCTCAATTTACTTATTTTAAATTATTTTCTTACATTTAAGTATTTCAAATTTTTATATACACAAATTTTTTAATTTTTTTTTAATATTTGATTTTCTTATTTTAAATATTTAATTTATTCAATAAATATTTATGTTAAATTATAAAACTAATATAATATATTTAAAGGTATTTTTCTATATCCTATGGTATTTGATTTATATCATTTATATTTATATCGTTATCGGTGAATGAGCTTTTCACTTAATTATTGTACTCGAATTGTTGAGTTATATTTATATTTGTATAATTATTTATTGATTTGAAATTATATAGGAATATTTTTGTAAATTGAATGTTTTGATTTATAATTTATTATTTATAATGTGAAATGATATCTTTGTACTATTTTATTGTATGTAATTATTTATTTTTTGGAAAATGGATGATATAAAAGAATTGATTTATGAGTAGATTTTTATTTTTATTTTTATAACATATGTGAAATGGATGTGTTTGTTTATTTAAATGTGAAAAGAGGCTTGATTTTTCTTTTAAATGTACCCATAAATTGTATTTTTTTATAACATGATATATTTGTTAGATGACATGACATTGATACTTATCTATAGACATTGTTTTTCATTTAAAATGATATGTATATGTTGGTGTATTTTATGTGTTTTTTTTTAAATGAAAGCAATTTTTGTTTGTTTATGTGATACGATGGTGGTTATTTTGCTAATTAGATAATATGATTGCATTGAAAGATAATAAGATATTGACAATTTTGTGCACATTTAATGTGTATATATTTTAGTACTATTTTTTTTTATTGTTTGTTAGATGATATAATGATTGTCTTTTTTGGATAATATGCCTATAATTGATTTAATTCATAGGTTGTTTTTTTTTTGCTACATGATGTGGATTGTATTTGTTAAATGATATGATTATGATAATGATGATTGTGCTTTTATTTGTTAAATGACATGCTTTAGCTTGTTTGATGATATGATGGTGATATTGAGAATGAGAGAGATAATGAGAGTGAGGGGTAGGGGAGAGAGAGAGAGAGCCAGGGGGTGGGAGAGTGGAAGAGTGGGTGGAGAGAGAGGGAGGGTAGAGAGGGCAAGGGAAAGGCACAGGGAGAGTGTGTGAGAGAGAGATATAGAGGGGCAGAGGGAGTGAGAGGGAGAGAGAGGGAAAGGGAGAGCGAGGTAGAGAGGGATAAAAGGGGATGGCAAGAGACAAAGATAGAGAGAGAGGGGAGGAGAGAAATATGGTGTGGGAAGAGAGAGATGGGGGAGGGGGAGAGAGAGTTACAGGAGAGAGGAGGATGGGGAGAGGGAGAGTGGGAGACATGGAGGGAGAGGGGCAGAGAGAGAGATAGATGTCAGGGGAGAGGGGAAGAAGGAGTGGGAGGGGATCAAGAGAGGGAGAGAGGGGAAGAGGTGGGAGGAGAGGAGGAGAGGGAAAGAGAATGTAGGGGGGAGAGAGAGAGAGGGAGAGGGAGAAAGAGTGCAAGAGAGTAGTTGAGGGGGAGGGAGAGGACGAGAGGCAGAGAGAGGGTGTGTGCCAAAGGGAGAGGGAGAATGAGGCATATTGTGGGAGAGAGGAGAGAGAGAGAGAGAGAGAAGGAGTGAGAGGGAGAGAGAGGGGGGGAGAGAGGGAGGGACAAGATA
>APFE031270976.1:47688-94134 GCA_000404065.3 Pinus taeda | reverse complement strand
CCAAGCGCATCCTCCGATATGTGCAGGGCACCATCACCTTCGGGATTCACTATGCAGCAGGCACTGCATTGAATCTCTTTGGCTTCACAGATTCTGATTGGGCGAGAGAGAGCATTGATCGCAAGTCCACCTCTGGATATTCACTCAGTCTAGGATCTGGCCCTATCTGTTGGTCGAGCAAGAAGCAGGCTACTATTGCTCTCTCTTCAGCTGAGGCCGAGTACAGAGGAGTAGTCAACATCACCATTCAAGCTCTGTGGCTATAGCACTTCTTCATTGAGTTGGGCGTTCAGTTCCACCAACCCATTGTCATTTGGTGTGACAACCAGAGCACTCTCAAATTTTGCAGGGATCCAGTACAACAGTCGCAGACGAAGCACATAGAGATCCATATGGACTACATCAGAGACTTAGTACATGATCGGGTCATTGATTTGCAGTTCTGTCCCTCAGCAGAACAGACTGCAAACATCTTCACCAAGACATTCACTGAGCAGAAGTTTCGCTCTCTGCGTGATCGTCTTGGAGTGAAGGACACAGTTGCTTAGCAACTGTCTTTTCTTCCTCTTTTCTTTAGATTAGATTGTATTTTGAGGGGGGGTTTTTCCCACGAGCTTTTCCCTCTTTCCTCAATTTTAATACAAGTTGCACTATATTTTGGGTGACCTTTGGCCTTAATTGTCAGGGCCCATTTTCTATTTTTCCCCATAGTGGTGTTCAGGGGGGGTGTTGGAACTACTACACACCTACATGCGGATTCTTAGTTAGAGCATGTGGCTACATGCAACTACTACACATCTACATGCAGAGTCTTAGTTAGAGCATGTGATTGCATGCAAGATTCCTTTTGCATGATTTACTCCTTGATTTGCTCCTTCTTTAACCCCGCAACTAACTAGTTATCTTTGGAACTTGTTGTAGGTGTTGAGTCTTCTCATTGATCACCACTATAGTGCATTACCTTGGGATCTTCACCCAGTGATGCTATATCATGAGCGTTATAACATATTTTCTAATGAATCATTCTTTTCTTCTTTCGATTTTCTTTTAGTGTTTTTGCTGTGCAAATCTGTGTGTTCAACCTTTACTAGCTAGATTCATCTGTGGAGGGTTTCTAACACATTTACAAAAATTGTGGAACAATTTAGCATTATAACATATTTTCTAATGAATCATTCTTTTCTTCTTTCGATTTTCTTTTAGTGTTTTTGCTGTACAAATCTGTGTGTTCAACCTTTACTAGCTAGATTCATCTGTGGAGGGTTTCTAACACATTTACAAAAATTGTGGAACAATTTTTTGGTGGGCGCATAAAACAACAGTCACTGTGTTTTACTGTGTCGCCTAAGTTTAAATCTCTGTAAAATTTTATTTTACTCTGTACGGCAGTCTCATGTAGATATATTTTTCATGTTCAAGAAATGAATATTAAGTTTTATTGTGTTGCTCCAAAACCTACTTTCTCATTTTATTCATAAGTCTCTCGAATAGCTCCACATTTATGCGAAATTCAACCCTGAAAATAGTCTCGCGCTGGGCGAAATAGCTCCGCGAAATCGGCCTCCGGAGGAAAGTAGCTTTGTCTCTCACGTCCGCGAAAATGAAAATTAACTTCGCCAAATATTTCCAACAAATTGTAACTATTCCCTAGATCATCTAGAACACTTCGTTAAGATACATATTTTATACTCTGCACTAGAAAAACACCTCCTTAAGACAAATATATTATACTCCGCCCTAGAGCTCCTCGTTAAAACAAATATATTAAACATGCATAAGTGTTCTCTGTATATTAGCTACAGCGTGTCTCTACCAGTTACCACCTGTCAGCCAATATTTGTTTGGAGTGTTTCGCTCATCAAAATTTTAGATAGTTTCTTAATAGTATCAGGTACAAACTGTTAACCAATATTTTATGTGACTGTTTTGCTCACAAAAAAATTCAAGAAAAACGTTTTAAGAGTGAGGAAGGATCTACTAGCACGGTTGAAGAACGAATGGGACAGTAAACTCTATTGATAGGACTCACTTACGATCAGTATGTGATTGCACTGTTTTAGGAGATGCAAACAGGTAAGACTCAGGTGCTCGCTAATCTATCTGTAGAATGTTCAGAGGCCAATCTATCCGTAGAATGCTCAGAGCTAGGTGATATTGGAGCCATTTTGTTCTGTGAAAATAAATTTCTTATACTACAAAAAGTAGCAACGGGCACTATTTATTGTCAAATTAAAGTTTTATTGCACAAAAAATAGCAATCGACACTATATATTATGCATTGTGTTCGATTATTTCTCTGGAATTGGAGTCATTTTGATTATTTCTGTGGATTTAGTGTGAACTCCAGCGGTGACCCCCAAAGAGCCAGAGGGAAACAGTGGGTGTCTCGGTGCAATTTGCAGTGGGATAGAAAACCCCATTGAGCTGGTGAAATCCCTAGAATCATGGTAATCACATCCGGCAACGGAGGCGTCAAGAGAAAACATAGGCTTAGCCCTTGCGAGGATTGAATTCTAAGTGGTATCCACATCGGTTTAGCCCTTGCGAGGATTGAATTCTAAGTGGTATCCACGTCGGTTTAGCCCTTGCTAGGATAGAATTCAAAGTGGTATCCATCGATGCTGAGGTGGAGCTTCGAAAACTGGACCTGCATCGACAACAAAGTATCCTACGCAGCCATGGAGGTCTTAAAGGGTGAGAGCGACTTTGAGAAGGCTTTAATTAGGGATAAAATATGGGTTAAGATTCTTTGCATTAACAAAACTGGGTATAAGATAATCTTAGGATTTGGGGGAACAAACCTGGGTATAAGATAATCTTAGGGTTTGGGGGAACGCATTGGTATGGCTGATGGATGTCCTAGAAACTGGACTGAACGGTCACCTGATTTTGTGTTTTGATATTGTCCTCGATGTTTATCTCAATGACGAACCAAGACTGAAGAGACCCGATAAATCGAATATCATCCCTCCTATGAACACACAAATTCCCCAACGAGTCGAAACCACAACCCCAATTCCAATCTCATCAACCATCATTCACAAAGTTACATTCTCTTCATGGTTCGCCCCAAAATCCTGTGCAAGATTGTCATACAGACCCAGCTACTAAAGCAATTTCAAATAAATACAACTCTCCCCAATATTCCCAGAAATCCCAAATGAATATGCTTCTTAAAAAAAGTGTCTCAAGCCAATACCACAGGAAATTTTGAAGGACCCAATTCAAATTTTGAGGCCATGGAGGCCGTGGTTTCAAAACTCTTCCCTAATGTCTTGGCCTTCAAGGCCGCCTATGTACAGCTACAGACCACCCAGTCTCCCTTAGATGTGAACAGCATCTGGTCTCCAAGGCTGCCTTTGTATAACTACATACCGAGCACACGCACTTTGATGTGAACAACATTCAGGCTGTGGAGAGGGCCACCATAGCTAATCAAATGGCTGCAATGAGTTGTAACAAAAATAGTTGCAACAAGCCCCAGCATGACACCCACTTGCTCCTGCAGACTGCAAGAAGCCCTAGCCTAGAATAATGAATGCTAATAAACGTCTCAGTTAAAGAGATAGATATCACACGACTCTAGGAGTCTTTCGTTCGAGCAAGCAAAATCCAGTCACTTTCTTCGGTGACTGCCAGGTGTCTCTTTCAAACCCTATAATCAGTGAATGTGCCTAGCTCCAGAGAAAGGCACTCTATAGCCATAAAAGTTACCTCGGCCTAGATCATCTATATCGCACCTAGGATCAACGTATTTATTATTATGAACAAAATCCAAATTTAAAATAAGTATCTTCAGCCATAAACGTCACCTCAGTTTATTAAACATTATATCCGGTCATTGTAATGTCTATATATATAATCTTTAATAATATATATAATCTTTAGCATTATATAATCTGTCAAGTCAAATTACTCCCAGAGTTTTTAAATCAATCCGGGCTCTTAATATTATTAGACAAATTTACCATACTGTCATAATTATGGGTAAATAGTTTCATCGCGACTTACTTAACCCCCGACTAAAGGCGCTTGGATACAGGCTGACGTAACTTTTAAGTTAGAATGGTTAATGAATATATAGTTTAAGAATGAGATGCACTGAAGATAGATTTAAATTTAAGGATGAGATTTTCTAAATAATTTTAATTTTTAGAGTTTTAAAAGACAATAGACAACTTAATAACTTGCTTTTTAATAAATAATTTAAATTAATAATTAATAAATTTTAATTTTTAAAATTAATTAAACCATGTTAGATCTATTTTAGTTTCATATATAAATTTTTTTAAGACACTGGTTTTTTTTAAGAGTTGAGATGGATCTAATTAACTAAAAATTTTAGAAGCCATATGTCAAAATAGATATGCATATAGGCATAATTATCTACCACATGGAAATAAAAAGAAACTTTAAACAATAAAAAGAAACTTAAAACATTTAGATTTTAGTTTATTATAGCATTAGATTGCTTTGCATATGAAGTGGCGTCTCTTGTCCAAACAGAATGACTCTCCGATCGAAAAAACAGGAATTCTTTTTATTAGCCGATGGATTTGAGAGCTTATATCAATTACTTGCATCAACTCGAGATACGTGGGTCGGATAACTAATCTGTCACGCCCACGGAGAGCAATACAGTCAACCTGGTCACCGAGGAGCGAAAAATGTTTCCTCATTTGTCCATCTAATTTGCAATAAATGTTAATGTAAAGTTCAACTTCCCATAACCCCGCGAAATAACTTCATACACAAGCATGTCTGTCTTTCCTAGAAACCGGGGAATGTGGCTGGCAAATCGTATCGTAAAATTCTGTGTATACTTGTACAATTCGAAAACTCTCCATACTCTTTCGCGTGCGATACAAACGATACCTCTAGAATTTGCAATATCGAAATTCCAGGAAAAACGGACTTATCTGGAAAAAGTTTTCTATCCCTCCCTGTATTTCGCCCTGATATTATAGATTCAATATCTGTGCTTATAATGCTTCTCAGCATTCCTACAGAAACAACGGTTAACAAAGATTTGTTAATGCTGTTGTAACAAGCAAATTCGATATATCCATCCCAACGGCTTACTATCACCTTCCCGCCTTCATCTGATATCTCTCCGATTCGTGTGAAGGGAATGACATGGGTGCGGTTATAAATAACGCATATGATCTGTTCACCAACCACCGAGTTTGTAATCTTGCGACCTGCGATTCCCAACTCTGCTAATTCAACATCACTAAACCCAAACTCAATAAAAAGATAAACTATAAAAATATTTCCTCTACTTAGTTAGAGATTCCATTTGTTGTCCAACTCTCGCTGCATGTAGTCTTCGTTTTACGTGGGAGGTTCGGAGGAATCCATCGTAACAACACTCTTTATTCCAACCTTAACCTTAACCCTAACCCCACAGATCGGCCATTGTAACTACCAAGTCTCTGTTTTACATGGGAGGTTCGGAGGAATCCTAACAACACTCTTAACTCAACTCTTATCGTAACGGTTAAAATAGGATAATTATTTGTATATAAGTTAAAATAAGATAATTATCTGTATATAGGAGTACATAGTGTTGAGTTAAGTGATAGACTATTTTGAGTGTGTGGTAGCATGTCAAGATATTTTAAGCAAGTAGTTAGTTGGAAAAAGATAAACACCTTTCACTGGATTAATTGTAATTATCATATTTTGTGTGATCAATAAGATAACCACAAGTCATATTTTATATGTGAATTATTGATGTGGTATCTCCTCAGTCTTTCTAACAAATGTCTTTCTAACAAATTGGTATTAGAGAGAATAGATTAACAACAATCCTTGTGAAAATAAAAACATATTTTTTCTCGTTGTGTTTAAACATTAACCCATCCTACAATGGTATACAAGCATGTGGTGTTTAAACATTAACACATCCTATAGTTATATACAAGGGACTATAACACATTCAGGCTGCGGAGAAAGCCGCGTTAGTCTCGTTCGCGTTAGCAAAATAATGCTACAGAATGTCAACGTAAAAAGCGTTCATATGCGTTGAATATGGAGCGGTGTTCAATTTGAACACATCACAGCCTTTTCTAAGCTCTCAAGTATGGGAGTTGTTTATAATGTAATTTTTTGGAGATTTTGGTGACGGAATCGGCCGAAGAAAGTGAGGTAAAATTTTCATTTTTTGCAGTTAAAATGGTTTTTTAACTGCATATTTGGATTCAGTACCCTGAAAAACCCCTGGGACGCTTTGATTGTGGAGAAACTAGCTATCAAACTTGTGATTTGAATAAATTGCTGCCGGATTTGACCGGAAAAACCCACCGGAATCTCTTCCAAAAAGTCTCATTATAGACAACTGCCTCTAGTATGTCAAAGAATTGATCAGCGAAATTTATTAGTCAAAAGAAATTTAAATTTTGATTTTTACAAGTTTTTAAAAAAAATTAAATAATATTATAAAATGTCGTATGAAGGGTTGCCTGTCCGTAGGACATTTCAAAAAATTCCAGTGGTCTTGCCGATGTAATACTCTAAAGTCTGTAGGAGGTTCTGGCAACACTCAAGAAAGTGCAATGGGATGTAATGGAGGTTGTTCATTCATTCCTAGGTCATCAGTCATAATGGCAACACTGATAGAGTTAGCAGTCATGATATGAGGTTTATGTTAGCATTCGTTGAGAACAGAGGCTTCTTTTCGCATTCATTAATAGCAAAGGAGAAGTAGCTATGTATTGGTATCCATGAATAGGGCATATTTTGAAGGTATTAGAGATCTAGAAGAAAGAAATGACAAAAGACAGAATCAACGATGACTAAGGTAGATTATTTCGACCCTGTGAATCTTGCCTGCAATGATTTTTCCAATCCCAACCTTACCGCCAGTTCAACACAAGTTCTCAAGGTATTTTTAACTCTTAGTTTTAATTTTCAACTTTCATTTCCCTGGCCTTTCATTCAATTCATTGATTTAAACATAACTGATTAAAATTATCATGTATGGAATGGTTGATTGATCTTTATATAGTTATGTGTGGACTCTGGATTTTTTTTATATCATCCATCATGTCATCGACGAAGATTTTTTGGACTAAGTTTTTGAGCAAAGTCAACGGCTTTTTTCCCTTCTTGACGAGGAAACAATACATCTTCGAGGATGTTGAATATATTTGAGTACTAACCATGCCGAATATATTCGAATATTAATCATTCTACCGCTATGAAAACATCTTCCATCCTACCTTTATGAGGACATATTCATGACATTACTTTGATGTTCCACATACATATCTTGACATAGTATAATAAGGCCGATAGAGTTCCTTACATTTCATGAAGACATCATAACTTTGAAACCATGATGTTCGACATGGAAATCTTGAGATAACATAATAAGACCGATAGGGTTCTTTATTTAGGGTTTCTTTTTAGAAAACATCGGTAAATAAACATAGTAATCTCTTTATTAATTTGAATTCTTATTTTATAGTAATAAATTAATACATTCTCATTTTATAGTAATAAATGAATAATTTTTCATTTTATAGTAATAAATGAAATAAATTAGTTAAAGATGTAATTTTATCGTGTTTAAAACTAGATTAAAGTGATAATATTGACATTTTTACATCATAACCACATTTTCTGTTGTATCTTCATTTTCTTTCCTAATTTGCAAAATTTTCTTTCTTTCTCAACCATCTCTTTTCTATTTTTAGATGATTCCGTGACTGACAACCATAATGCTTTCAAAATCCTAGCATTGTTGCCATTTGAACTTACTATTAAGCCTAGCATTTGTAAAATCAATCTTTATTTAAAACCCCATATTTCTTCTCTTATCTTAAAAAGCCTTTTTTTTTATTAACTCTCTAGTTTTTGAAAACATAGAAATTAATGCTATAAAAAAAATTTGAGAAATAATAAGTATGCTATCCATAAAATTATGTAGAGTTTTGAACCAGGGAGAAGTGTCAAAATGAAACTCCATGGCTCTATTAATAACCACACAATCGAAGATTGGTCTGCTACAACTTAATTTTCTTTTTTCGGTTGGTCTTCCCAAAAGATATAGAATGTCAATAGTTATCCATACAACTACTATTGTGTCTCTCGCTTCATTCTCTCCATTCGACATCTAGGAGATAAGTTGTGTGTGTGGGTGTCCATGTAGCTACTCCTATGAAGGGTTTTTAAAGAGATGTTGAAATCATAGAAAAATTAAACGACATTGTTAATGAAAAGAAACCATATTATTAGAAAAAGACATCAATGAAAAGAAACCACATTATTAGAAAAATATATCAACCAAACTTGAATTCATTGTAAGGAACAAATTTGAAAACCATTCTTAAACAAAAAAACAACTACCGACGAAGCCATATGTAGAAATTCCTACCTGTAGATCACCTGATAATGTAATAGACTAAAGAAAAATACTTGATCTACTTCTACAACCAATTTAGCGGAAGCTTAATCGAACATGAGCAACATCAATTGAACACATATAACTGATAAGAAGGAATCAATCACACATAACACAGAAGATATAACCTGGGGAAAGCCTCAGCCTAAAACCCCAACTCTTTATTATCATACAAGTGGAAATATAGCCAATATTACAAAAAGAATCAGCTCAAAAGCTATCCTGCTCTCTCTACAATACCTCTACTACTTATAGACAGTCAAAGGCCTCTATCCAACCTCTGGTCTACCCTCCAAGCCTCCTATTTCTTTGCGCAATTTTCCTTGGGGTCCAGTGCAACCACTTGTGTGAATTGGCCTCTTCACACACTCACTAACCTCTGATCCAACTACGCAGTCCTGAAGGAGACAAATCCTCATCATAGATGAGCTTCCTTTATAGGAAAAATATTCATCCAACTGATAGTACACTATCCCTTCTTTGATCCCAACTGGATCTTTGTCTGAACTGACATGCATGAGTTATTCATGAGAGAATCTTCAGTTATTTGAAGTGCATCAGTTATATGCAAGCATGCATTAACTAACTGAACTCACATTAATTTAAACAGACTGTTTAAATCAATCTAACTGGACTTGACTCAGTTAACTGAGCCAACTAATTACAACTCAAATTAGAACTCATCCTTATCTCTTTAACTGATGGATAAATTCCTCAATTAATGGAGAAACTATTGCATGTTCTCAAATAGACTTCATGTTTGATTTTTCGCAACTAATTAACTCATGGTGAATTAATTAATTTATTTTCAAATAGTTGTTAAGTTCAAATTCGAATTTTACTTCACTATTTTAGTTTAGGGACTGACTAAAATAGGAATCCATCCTGAACTACTAAAAATAGAAATGTTATTTTTAGCACTTTCATTTTTCATTCATTATTGCTCAATCTAGCACTGGTACCCAAAGTGCTATTTTTAGCACTTCTATTTTTGGCATTTCTTGTTGCTATTTTCAACACTCCCTCTCAACAAAAAAGGCATTCAACTTGAACTTGATCCTGTACCTTTGGAATGTTCTACATGCAACACTTCTACCAAGTGTGGTTTCTCCAGCAACTCCAGAAACAAAAAAAAACTCCCAACTGGCCTCTCTATTGGGCTAGAAACATACTCTAATGCTGAAGCTCTACCTGTTGTTGACAAGTGCTCCCTCTCTAACCTCTGAGCTGTTGCAACACTCCATGCATCTCGCACCATTGCACACCCCTTTGTGCCATCCTGCACTGGTGCAACATTCTCGTGCCTCTCACATTGTTGCAGCCTATTAACTCTGCACTATCTTGGGATTCCTGCACTGTAGCTTTCTCTGTTGCTCCATCTGCATCTGTCTCTACCCACTCAACAAGTCCTTCTATTCCTTGTCGGGGCTCCTGTAGCAAATTTGAATCAAAGAGGTTGGGTACCTCAAGGATCCTACCCCTATTCCAACCTTCTTGGAACGATCACTCCACATCGCCCCACCTCCTACCTGGAGGTATGGCTGCATGTGATCCCTCTGCCCACCCGGCTCGAAGTTTACCCCTACTGGAAGTCTCTGCATGAATAGATGTCTCTACTCGATCTCCTCTTAGCTTCTCTAGTTGTGGCTGCTCCACAACCTCCTGAAGTTGCTTCACCAATCGTGGCTCCTCCACAATCATCTGAGACTTCTTCTGGCACTGCATGTTAAGAGGTAATGTACTCTCCCCCTCAACCACCAAGTCTCCATCAGTTGCCTTGCTGCTCAAGGCTTTACATGCACCTTGAACCTCAAGAGCATATAGGTTCTTGACCCGTGAACCAATCTGCTTCACCTATCTAGTGATGATGTGTCTAAGGAAAACCTTTCCTTTACTGAAGACTACATCATAGCCTCTGTCTTCCAGCATCGTGATCGACACGAAGTTTCTCTTCAGTCCTAGTACATGCTTGACATCGGTCAAGGTAAGGCGAGCTCCATGCTCCCTCTGAAAAATAATCGTGCCTACATCTGAGACACTATACTTTTCATCATTACCCATCATTATGAGTATCTAGAGATCCTTCTCCTCTAAAGTACTGAACAAACTCTTATCGCTGGTCATGTGGAAAGAGCTCCATTGTCAAGAAACCAACCACTTCCCACCATGGATGAAACCATGCATGCGAACAGTGTGAAATCCAACTCGGACCGTGAGGCCAGTGCCTCACCTTCTGATCCTTCCATGGATCCCTTCTTGGATTTCCTCAGTGGACAATTTGTAGCAAAATGACCCACTTCATGATAACGAAAGCATCGCACTTTCAATTTGTCAAACTTCTTCCCACCATGGGAAGAACTCAAATTGGAAAGAGAATCCTTCTCCTCCCCCTTCTTCGCCTTACTCGCTAAGGCACAGCTTTCTTCATCCTCCATGGATGAAGAACCATCTCTGGTGCTTCTTATCTCCTCCTGCATCAAATCCGACCAAATTCGTTCCCAATCTGGTAGTTTCTCTCTTCCATTAACTGAGTCCTGGTAGCTATGCCAGCTCTTAGGAAGACCGGGGAGTGCAAGACTCACCATGTCATCATCAGTTGTCGCGATCCCTACACTTCCAAGCTCATCCCTGCATGTGGTGAGCTTGGCCATATACGTAGAGATCGTGTCGCCCTTTTCACACTTGATCTTCCGAAGCTTGTCTTCCAATGCCATCTTCCTCTGATCACTGTTATTCTGATATAGATCTTTCAATGCTTTCCACATTGAAAATGGTGTCTCCTTCCCATGGAGACTCAAGACTATGTGATCTCGAACTCCCTCCAGAAGGATTCTCCTTTCTCTAGCCACATATTTCTTCCATTCAGCCAATTTAGGAGCATCAGTTGGCTTGGGGACTTCTTGATCAATGAAGTCCTTTAGACCATTATCCTCTAGTACTGCTTCCATGCGATCTTTTTAGGCTATATAATTTGAACTGCCATCAAGGGAATATTCGAGTCTCAAACCATTGAACGTCATAGGTGAAATAGAGATGTGATAAAAACTGATTTCTATATTCAAGAATCACAAACTTCAACTTCTCCCTTCTTGTATATTGTTCTTCCTTGATCCCTTGTGCTCTGATACATGTAGAAATTCCCACTTGTAGATCACCTGATAATGCAATACACTAAAGAAAAATACTTCATCTACTTCTACAACCAATTTAGTGGAAGCTTAATCAAACATGAGCAACATCAATTGAACACATATAACTGATAAGAAGGAATCAATCACACATAACACAGAAGATATAACCCGAGGAAAGCCTCAACCTAAAACCCCAACTATGTATTATCATACAAGTGGAAATATAGCCATTATTACAAAAAGAATCAACTCAAAAGCTATCATGCTCTCTCTGCAATACCTCTGCTACTCATAGACAATCAAAGGCCTCTATCCAACCTCTGGCCTGTCCTCCAAGCCTCCTATTTCTTTGCGCAATTTTCCTTGGGGTCCAGTGCAGCCACTTGTGTGAATTGGCCTCTTCACACATTCACTAACCTTCGATCCAACTATGCAGTCCTGAAGGAGATAAATCTTCATCATGGATGAGCTTCCTTTATAAGAAAAATATTCATCCAACTGATAGTACATTGTCCCTTCTTTGATCTCAACTAGGTCTCTGTCTGAACTGACATGCATGAGTTATTCATGAGAGAATCTTCAGTTATCTGAAGTGCAGCGATTGTATGCAAGCATGCATTAACTAACTGAACTCACATTAATTTAAATAAATTGCTTAAATCAATCTAACTGGACTTGACTCAGTTAACTGAGCCAACTAATTACAACTCAAATTAGAACCCATCCTTATCTTTTTAACTGACGAATAAATTCATCAATTAATGGAGAAACTATTGCATGCCCTCACATAGACTTCATGTTTGATTTTTCACAACTAATTAACTCATGGTGAATTAATTAATTTATTTTCAAACAGTTGTTAAGTTCAGATTCAAATTTTACTTCACTATTTTAGTTTAGGGACTGACTAAAATAGGAATCCATGCCAAACTGCTAAAAATAGCAATGTTATTTTTAGCACTTCCATTTTTCATTCCTTATTGTTCAATCTCGCACTGGTACCCAAACTGCTATTTATAGCAGTGTTATTTTTAGCACTTCTATTTAAGCATTTTTCGTTGCCATTTTCAACACCATACAACAACAACACTAGAGATGTGTATTACATATTACAATATTTCCCTATTATATATGGAAAAAATTCCTTTTAATCTATAAACCTTGAAGTTTTTAATGGAGATGAAAGTTTATTGATAGTGTTCTTTGATTGAGCAATCTTAAGAGAAAAGTTCAATTCCCTTAGTTGTTGAAGGAATATATTTATTTTTTTGGTTTGCTTTAAATTGTTTCAAGCTGAACAAAACATATAGTATAAATTAGAAACAAGTGAAAACTAAAAACAAAAAAATCCATTGTGCAAATAGATTTATATTTTCAATGATGTAAATTCAAGTACTTTTGAAGATTATCTAATGAATAGAAGAAACATATGTTTACCTTTTTCAATAGAATTTGAGAAAAATGTTTGCCTATCTACTAAATTCTATTGAGATTTTATAGTGTTTTAATATAGCCAATTTTTAAATTTTAAAGATTTAGAAGGACACCATTTCATTTTGGCATTTTTTTTATAACTTTTCATCTTTGAAGGGTTAGATAAATATATACCCTTCCAAATAAAATTAAGATCAGCCCTTCAAATTTGATCACTGAACTGAAGATGTGTTAAAAGAGCCACGTCTAAAAGTTGGTTTTTGAATTCGTGAAGGGTGGATTATAAAGGTTTTGTTTTTAATATAAAGAATTTTTTAAAGTTCTTTTATATATAAAACATAATTAAGAGTTTTTCAAAATATTTTTTTGCAAAAAGTTTTTTTTAAGTTTTTTTTTAAGTTTTTTTAAAATAAAAAATTTAGGGTTTTTATTGAAAGGGTATTTTTTTGAAAAGGAGTTTTACAAAGCTTACAATAGGAGAAATTTAGGGTCTAAAGAGAAATTTTTGGAAAAAGATGGTTTTCTCAAATTTGCAACCCCAGTTCCCACCATTTACATGGAAGGATTATGATGTATGGTCATTAAGATGGCGACCATGTTGCAGGCACATGATGTTTGGGATTATGTCTAGTTTGGCTTTTCAGAACCTAAGGATGAAGTAGAAGAACAAGCTGTCAGTAATACAAAGAAGGAACAATGGAAAAAAGACAAAAAGAAGAATGTGCAAGCGTTGCATCTTATCTAGCTGGGAGTGGACCGAGCAGTGTTCCAGAAGATTATGATCATGTCTTTGGCAAAAGTAGGAAGGGATACTTTGGCGACAACCTATACAGGTATGGCCAAAGTCAATATTGTTAAGTTGCATAATACTATGAGAGATTTTGAAAGTTTGCAGATAAAGGAGATAGAGGACATCGATTCTTTCATGAATCAGGTTATAACTATCATAAATCAGTTAAAGATTTATGGTGAAGAAATTAAAGATCAAACAGTGGTTGAGAAGGTCCTCAGATCTTTGTCTACCAAATTTGATGTTGTGGTAGCAGCCATAGAAGAAGCCAAGGATTTGGCATCATTGACAGTTGATGAGCTAATGGGACCACTTCTATCGCATGAGGCAAGAATAGACAGAAATAAGGATTCCATTCTAGAGACCGTTTTCAAAAGTCAGGTTTCTATTTCAAGAGACAAAATTCAAGGTATAAGTAGATCGAGAGGTACAGGATGAAGTGGAAGATATTGTGGTCAGAGAGATGCCCAAGAAGAGAATGAACATGAAAGTGGAAGAAACTACATAAGCTTCAACAATAATCAAAGCCGAGATGTTATTATTGCAATAATTTTGGTCATTATGCTCATGATTGCAGCAAGAAGATAGCTGATCAAGGGAACCAAAGAGCTAATGTCACTACAAAAAGTACTAACTCCATGTTCCTAGTTTTCCATACCATGCATGAACCTTCTACTAGTGTGTGGTTGTTAAACATTGGTTGCAGTAACCACATGACAGGAAACAAGGATTTGGTTGCAAATTCCAATCAATCTATGAAAAAAAAGGTAAAGTTGGGAACTGACAAAACTATGGAAGTAGATGGCAAAGGAGTGGTCAACATTCTGACCAAGCAGGAGGAGCCGAAGACAATCTCAGAGGTATATTATGTTCCTAGTCTCAAACATAATTTGATAAGTGTTGGTCAATTAACACAAAAAGGATACAAAGTTATCTTTCAAGGTCAAGAATGTGTTATTATGACAAGACCCCAAGCAAGCATCTAATAGCAAAGGTGCAAATGACAAGGAACAAACTCTTTCCTCTAATCATGAATTACAATGGTAAGGTGAATTCTTTTATAGTTACATGTTCTGAAGATTATTGATTATGGCACTTTCGATTTGGACACTTACACTTTTTTGGTTTAAGATTGTTGCAGCAGAAACAAATGGTCAGAGGATTACCTACCATCAAAGAACCTGCTAGTACTTGTGAGTGTTTCATCTTGGGAAAGCAACACCATGAAATTTTTCCAAAGGGAGTTGCATACAGAGCAAAGCAATCTCTTGAGCTAGCGCATACAGGCTTGTGTGGACCTATGAGGACACAGTCGATTGGTGGAAGTTGTTACTTCCTCACTTTCATTAATGACTACAGCAGAAAGACTTGGGTTTACTTCTTGAAGAAGAAGTTTGAAACTTTTGCAAGGTTTAAAGAATTCAAAGCCTTAGCAGAGAAACAAAGTGATCAACAAATCAAGATATCGAGGTCAGATCGTGGTGGAGAATGTGATTCAAAGGAATTCCATGATTATGGAAAACAACATGGAATGAGGAGACAGTTTACAACCAAATACATACAGCAGCAAAATGGTGTAGCAGAGAGAAAGAACATGACAATTATGAACATGGTAAGAAGCATTTTGAAAGGCAAAAACTTATCTAATGAGTATTGGGCAGAAGCAGTTGCATGTGCTATTTATGTGATCAACATATATCCTACAAAGAGTGTGATGAACAGAGTACCAGAAGAAGCATGGTAATGTATGTATTGCAATGTATCTCATCTAAGAGTATTTGGATGTGTAGCTTATGCACATGTGCCTAAGGATCAAAGAGGCAAATTGGATGATAAAAGTGAAAAGTGCATATTTATTAGTTATAGTGAGCAATAAAAAGCTTACAAATTGTATAACCTTGTCACAAAGAAGACCGTAATTAACAAAGTTGTTTTGTTCAAAGAACAAGAGTCATGGAATGGAACTGTTGACAAAACAGTTGATGCACAAATTCCATTGATGGAAGAAGATCATGTAGCTGAAAAGGAGCAGCAAGAATCACAGGTGAAGACACCAAACGGAGACACACCAACAAAGACTCCAAGATTTTCAGAGCAACATGGATCTTCAAGCAGATAAACAGATCAAGATTCTCCCAGCAATCAATCAGGTGATGAATCAAGCAATGGTAAGAGAAAGATGAGAAGTTTGAAAGATATTTATGATGATTTTGATGTTAGTTCAAATTTTGCATTGTTGTCATTCCAACCTTATTCGTTTAAAGAAGTAATCAGAGATGAAAATTGGGTGCAAGCCATGGATGAAGAAATTGAAGCTATTACAAAGAATGATACATGGGATTTGGTTAATTTACCAAAGGACAAAAATCTCATTGGTGTGAAGTGGGTGTACAAGACAAAGTTGAATGAGAAAGGTGAAATTGACATATTTAACGCAAGACTTGTAGGAAAAGGATTCTTGCTGCAACTAGGAATAGACGTTGGAGAAACGTTTGCTCCTGTAGCCATATTGGATACTGTAAGAGCAGTTATAGCCACAACAGCTCAGAACAGGTGGAAAGTATATCAAATGGATGTGAAATTAGCCTTCTTGAATGGAATTCTAGAAGAAGAGATTTATGTGTAGTAGCCTCAAGGATATGAAGTTGAGAGTAATGAAGAGAAAGTTTACATGTTGAAGAAAGCGCTCGATGGACTCAAGCAAGCACCTAAAGCTTGGTATAGCAGAATTGGAAACTACATGATCAAGAATGGATTTTGCAGAAGCAACATTGAGCCTACCTTGTACACAAAGGTAAATGAGCATGGATAGATTTTGATTGTTTTCTTATATGTTGATGACATGATTTTTATAGGTGATTTTGAGATAGATGAATTTAAAGCATCCAAGATGAAAGAATTTGAGATGACAAATCTTGGTCTCATGAAATATTCATTGGCATAGAAGTTGAGCAATCTAAAAAAGGAATTTTTTATTTGTCAAAATAAATATGCCAAATATTTATTGAAAAGATTCAGGATGGAAAATTGCAAACCTGTCCCTACACCAATTGCAACAGGTACAAAGTTAAGCAAGGATGATGAAGGATCAGATGTTAGTCCAACTTTATTCAAAAGATTGGTTGGTAGCCTCATGTATCTCACAGCTATAAGATCGGGTATCTTGTAAGGAATGAGTTTTATTTCCATATTTATGGAGACTCCAAAAGACACACATTGGAGTGCAGGAAAAATAATTCTGAGATACATAGTAGGAACTAGAGGTTGTGGCATAATGTATGCAAGCACAGAAAAGAAGGATTTGATTGGATACACAGGTAGTGATTTTGCAGGAAGTTTGGATGATACGAAGATCACTTCTGGTTATGTGTTCCACCTTGGTTCAGGTGTGATTCATGGGCACCTAAGAAGCAGCCCATTGTGACACTTTCATTGGCAGAAGAAGAATATGTAGCAACAACATCAGCGGCATGTCAAGCAGTGTGGTTAAGAAGAGTATTTGATCGACTCAAGTAGAAACAATAAGGATCAACAACAATATATTGTGACAATGCGTCAGCAATTGCACTATCCAAGAATAGTGTGTTTCATCATAAGAGAAAGCATATTGATACTAAATATCACTTTATTAGAGAACTTGTGAGCAATGGAGAAGTTCACTTGAAGCCTTGTAAATCTAGTGATCAATTCGCTGATATATTTACTAAGTCATTAGCACAAGATGTGTTTGAGTTTCATAGAAGAAACTTGGGTGTTGTAAGCCTAGCTGAGACATACACCAACAAGCATATTTGAGTTGTCATGAGTCATGTTTTAGTTTAGCAGTCGTAATTAAGGGGGAATGTTAAAATAAGATAATTACTCCTACATGAGGAGTTGGCTAAACTTAGAGAGTCAGTTAACTGAGTGATTGAGTAGTTGGGTGTTTGAGTGTTGAGTCAAGTGGAGTTAAGTGATAGATGACTTTGAGTGTGTGGTTGCATGTCAAGATATTTTAGGCAAGTAGCTAGTTGGAAAAGGATAAATACCCTTCACTGGGGTCATTATAATCATCATGTTTTGTGTGATCAATAGAAAAGCTGCAGCTTGTGTTTTATGTGTGAACAATTAATGTTTTTCTTCCTCCACCTTTCCAACACTAACCCCACAAATCGGTTATTATAACTAACAACCACTGAACTTGAATGCATGGGTAAGAATGTTATGTAAAGCAACACCTTACATTTAATTTTATAAACCTACCTCCTCTGCATTTCCAACACTAACCCCACATATTGGCCATTGTAACTACCAATCATTGAAATTGAATTCATGGGTAAGCATGTTGTGTAAAGTAATGCCTTACATTTAATATTATAAACCCTTCGCGCATGCCAATCACTGTTCCAAAACAATTTTTATAAACTCCCCGCCTATGTATTGCTACACTAAACCATTTTCTATCATTATCCCAATCTACATAAAAATTCCTTCATACATTTTCAATGTTTTCTTCGCTTCCATTTCCATTCAATGAAGAAAAGCTTTACTCATCTAATCGAAGCACCATGGAAAGATTGAGTAGTAAGAAGAATTCTCAATGATTTTTTTGACAAAGGGCATGGCTTTCCTTGCCTTCAACATAGAATTATTCTGAATTATAATTAACTCCATTTAATAAAAGCTAAGAGAATTAAAATCCTTATACAGTTAAAATTTACGTTTTAGTAACGTTGTTTTTTAAAATTTTCTGCTAATATTAAAAATAGATAAATAATTATTATCTAAACATTTTTCTAAAAAAAAGAATAATTCCATAAAATTAATTGAAAAGAAAAATTAGATTAAGGTTTTTTACAATTACTAAAAAAATTCAGTGTAAATATTAAATCATAAATGCAAGAACATTCGTATAACCTACTGATGCAACCAATATGGCCACCAACACCAAATCAACCATTCATTGCACTACCCACAACTTTCTCCTCCACTTCACATTAATAAACAAATAAATGATGCAAAACTTTCAACATTTAACACTCTCGCTGCGCCACTCTGCAAAAACTACTATTCTATCTTTACACCTACGATTTCATGCTCAGATGTATTTAAAATTGAAATGGACCCAAATTCACATAGCAACCCTTCACACATTACTCCTTACCTTTTATTTCTAAGCCATTTTCTTCTTAGCCGCAAACCATATTCAATGAGGACCTTACACATAGTTGAGTACACTTGTGTCGATCCAATGATCCTCATTCAATGTCGTATCAAACTTGGTTAATAAACAGATCATAAATTAAATTCATATTTACACAATGAACAGAAAGGTTTGTGTTCTATTTCCACCAATGATCATAAGTATTTCAATTTCGAACAGAGGTGATCCTCTTACCTTCAATTCCCTTTGACCCAATTTTAATGCAATTCACATCGCATTCCACACAGAAATTACCAAATCTTCGCTCTCCTAATTGTTTGGTCTCTTGAAACTATGGACGGTGGGCTGAAGGATGACTACCTCCATTTTTACATGTTGCAATATTGAAATGCGGCAACTTTACCCCAGTCATAACTCAACGACGAGCTTGATTTAATTACACAAGCTCGCACGACGGCTTCTTCAACTCATATATTAATTTCACAATTCAATGTATTATGTCCTCTACCTTTCCCACGCATTCTGAGAGTAATTCCGAATCACAAAACCATTTCTAACCCTTGACATCATACTTTACTTCTCCTGCAACTGATCTCAATATGTAATGTGTGGATTCTACATTCAAAACCCAATTACGAATTGTCTCTGAAGTCACATCTTTCAATGTCACTGTAACATAATACACTGATCACACCACTCATTTTATTATTATGAGATTATAGTCCTCTTCACAAAGAATTCATCGAGATCAATTATTAACCCGCAATTAGTATTTAACCCCGGCAAATTCAATATTAAAATTTTCAAGCCAGAATACCATTGTGTATTCGTTCACTGCATCCAAAATTCACCTCTATTCTCCCCTCTACACACTTGTCCTCTTTTCTGGTTTCGCTCAGGCTCCTTGAACATATATATTATGTGGAAATAACCTAATTCACACACACATAATTCTTAAAACAATAGGAAATACTCCATATTTTGTAGAACTCAGAAATCGAATCTCTACATATGTATAAACGAATATTTACAAAGGGTTTTCTTTCTCTGGCCTGATTTTCTAATCAGTATTCTCTCTTCTTACTGCCCGTAGGCTACAATCCAACCCTCTCTATTCTTATCTAAGGATCATTTCTCTATATTCATCATGCCTTTTAGGCTTACAATTATATACAAAAGGTTTTGTTAACCAATTATGGTTCAGATCCTCTATCTCGTCAACCAATTCCTAAAAATTTTTCTTTATCCACAAAATCATCAACTAATTCCTAATCTAAGATTTACAATTAATTTCCAAATCTCTCAAATCCTATGAAAACTCAACTAGCCTAAATCTCTCATGTTCTCTTTTATTCTTGAACATTTACAAATAACTTAATTAAATCCTATTCTAAATATCTCTCATAAAATTACTTTAAAAACATTAAAATTACATTAATTTAATACTCAGGAAACCAACTTCCTTGAAAACACAAGACCCCTAAATCAATTAAAATACAATGAAATTTCTGAGTCAGATGCTCCTACATCACCTACCATTGAAATCACACATTACAATTAACTGAAAAAAATAAATAAATAAATAAATAAAATCACACATGACAATTAACTGACAAAATTTAATTTGATCATCACACTTTTTTTTTTTTTTTTTTTTTTTTTTTTTTTTTTTTTTTTTTTTTTTTTTTTTTGAATAAGACTATGCTATTATATTACAAAAAAGGAAAAAATTACATCATCTTTGGTACAACAGAGTCGTAGCCCTGTGAAACCTGTCGAAGGACGGACAGTAAGCTCAGGAATGATCATCTCCAAAATTACATAAGACCGACACTTGAACCAAATCGACATTCATGAGACCGACACTGAACATACATGTTTAACTGAAACACATAAAGACTGGAACAACTATGGATAGCCGTCACTGGAACAGATAGGGACAGAATTACATAAGGACAAAGACCGGACACATATAAGATAGCGGTGAGAGCAGACAGTGAAAAAATTCCTTCTTCAGAAACCTGAGTCGAACATCAGAGCGAACTAGTAATCATCAGTGGTGTGCACATCTTCCTCCGCTTTGCATCTAGGAATCTTGTGGATATCCGGCTCGGTGAGAATGTCACGCTGCATAGGTTCACTTGGGCCTACCCCAGGGTCTGGAGAGAAGCTGTCTTGAACAGGGCGCAGCATATCAATGGCGGGAACTTGCACACTTGTTGTAGGAGCCAACCCAGGAATCCACAGAGGGCTGGCATGAATAGCATCATCTTCACCTTGAGGATTGCTGCAATGCTCCACTGAAACTATAACAAAGAAAGTTGAATTTGACAAAGTACATGGAATACGATATCTCACCATGGGATGCTCAGAGTGCCCACAGTCCATAATCTCTCGATATTCCGTTGCGTTGCCTCTGCCAGCTGCCCGACCCCTGGAGCGCCGACGGTCGGAAGAAACCTCGATTGAGGAGGAGGGGGAGGGGGCTCACCTCTGAGACGAAGCCTGCCCTCTGGAAATCCCGCGCCGGCTTGACTGTCGTAGACGCTCTCGCTGCATCTCTGAATTGTGCGAAGAGCAGGTATAACCCGTCGTAGCCACCCTCGGAACCAGAGAATGAGCACACACCACCTCCGAGCACTCGAACCTTATGCCCGTCAGCGGGAGAGTGACAGAGATGCCAAACACCCCCGAATGGTCCCAATGGCAGGAATAACCCCTTGCAACCTCCCTCAGAACCAGAGATTGAGCCACCACGACCTCCCTCAGAACCAGAGCATGAGAAAACACAAACTGCGGGAGAATGACAGAGAGGCCATGGCTTTGTAGCGTCATTTTCCCATTACCAAGAGGGGCAGTAAATGCCGAAAGGACCCGACTGCCATTAACCAACGCCTTCGAACTTAAATGCCTCACGCAGCAAGCCCACATGCTATGCGTCCTGTTATACGTGGCTCGTCCGGGCGGACACCTGCCCTCATGACGAGCCCTTGACCTGTTAAGCATTAAAATCACCGTCGATTTTGATCATCAACATATTATATAATAAATTCTATAAAATAACTTTATTTGAATATAAGACCGTGGCTTGCATTGATGGTGATATGAGCATTGTTAGACACTCCTTGCAATAAGTCACTAGTTCAATCTTTATGATGCTTCTCCTACAATAAAAACTTTATGTTTAATAAAATTTTATTTATTTATAATTTACATGTTTATAAAATCTAAATAAATCACTGGTTCCAAATCCACTATTACCTACCAAAAACTTTATTTTAATATTAAAATGTATTCAATATATTTTACATTATAAAAATCTAAAACATTTAGAAATTTATCTCAAATTTAGTAATTATTTATTTTTGGTACACAAAGCATTTCCTCATTAAATTACTGCAAAGATCATTATGAATTATTCTTATTTTTCTTAGACTTATCAATGTACACCAAAATGTTGTTATTTGTTTGTTTTTTTTAAGTTAATTTATATTCTTTGCAGAGATCTCTTATATTATTAGGGAGTTTTATCACGTAACAGGAATATGTCATTTTACTTAGTAAATTTTGAAATATTAAAAAAATGTCCTTCGGTTAGTAGGAAATCCAAGTTTTCGTTTAGGGTGAGGTAGCTATTGAAATCATATAATATAAGCGATAAAAACACAACTGTAAACAAATTTTTCTTATTCGTTTATAGTTTTTAAGTTTCTTGGTTCTTAAATTACTATTTATTTTTATTCAGTAAAGTTATTAATATATATTACACAATTCACCAATTATTAGTCTAGTATAGTAAAAAATTAAAGAGATCTCTGGATTATAGTGAATAATACTATAATAAGAACATATGATATTATGGTTTATGTACATAATATAATGTTGTTGCTTTATTTAATTTTTTTTATTTAATAAATATTAAGTTAAATTAAGAAATTTATTTTATATTATATAGTATTGTAAAATTCACTATATTTAAAATAAAAAAATGGAAATGATTAATTACAATTCCTCTTATTAGTTGTCTTACTCAAATAAGTTAGTTTGGAAGCATATTTATTGTGAATTCATTATTCAAAATTATATAATGAAAATTTAAATTAAAAAAGACATACCACTTTGAATAACATGTTGTAGTTATTATGTGTAAACTTAAAATTTATTTGCACAAACTTTTCTTTGTAAAATTTTAAGATAATCTAATTATATTTTTAGATCACACATCCTTACTCACTCGACCACTTTAATTTATTTCTTCACACATTATTATCATTATATATAACATTAAATTCAATAATAATTATTTAAAGTAAAAATAAAATAGTTATTAAAAAAATGTTAGAGAAGTTTACTCATTCATAAACTCCTCATTAAATAAATTATAAAATAAAAAATTAAAATTGCATATAAAAATAATTTAAATATTACTCCATTTCACTAATTCCTCTCACTCAATCTCTTCTAAATATAAAAAATTACACTATGCATAAATATTCACGCCTTGAGTATTAAGGAATGTATAAATATTGAGTATTAAGGAATGTATAAATATTGATTAGGAAATTGAATTATTTATCTATCCACATGTTTTAGATAAATAAATAAAAAATTGAATATGGCAAATAATTCACACGGAAAAATAGTTACAATTTTTTAAAAAATTGAATATGGCAAATAATTCACACTGAAAAATAGTTACAATTTTTTAGCTTAAATGGAAATCATGTCTAATTCAAAACATTTTAGTTTAATTCAAAACATTTTAGTTTAAATGAGAATCATATTAAATATGTGAGAAAAAAAAAATCTTAGCATTTATATGAAAGATTAAATGGTATATTTTCATATTTGTTTTGAAATATATTATCATGATAAAAATATCTAGAAAGTAGTAACTATGAAATAATTTCAAGAGTTAAAAGAAAATAGTTTGAAGTGTTTTCTTCTGCCGAAGCTAAAGGTCATAGAAAATGGAGGAAAAGATTTACACAGATTAAGTGAGTGTTGAAATATGTAATTAGGTTCCGTATTCATAATGATATGTAATCATGATTTTATGTATTTAATGAAAAGAGAAAAATAAACTTATTATTGTTATTCGTTAGGCAAGGGTTTCAAACTCAAAAGAAATTTATTTTTAGGTCAAGAATCCATTGAGTGCTTCTAGGTTTGTCATAAATTCAATTGATTCATTGTCATGTATTGAAGACCTATTTGGGCATGTTACATATTGTAAAGAAAATTTATTTGAGTCAAAGTCAAGTCAAAAGACCCTTCAAGACCTCGTCATGGCACAAAGATCAAGTTGGCCTATATGAAGGGACAAGTTGGCCTAAAGAAAGCAATTTGTACCCCTCAAAAGCCTATATAAAAGAAGGAACTTGACCTCATTTGGACACACACTCAAAGCCTATATAAAAGAAGGAACTTGACCTGATTTGGACTCACACTTAAGAAAGTTCGATCTCCTCGAGATAGAAGTTGGAAAAGGACGAAGATCGAAGTTTTGGGCCTCTCTCTCTCTCTCTTGTTAAGGTTTCTAAAGTTACTAGGTAAGACGAAATTTTGAAGTTGTAAGGCTGAAGCTATGAAGTTGCTTCTAGGTAGAAGTTGTGAAGTTGTAAGGTCGAAGTTGTGAAGTTGATTCAAGGTCGAAGTTGTGAAGCTGCTTCTAGGTCAAAGTTGTGAAGCTACAAGGTCGAAGTTATGAAGTTTCTTCTAGTTCAAAGTTGTGAAATGCAAGGTCAAAGTTGTGAATCTGCATCAAGGTTAAAGTTGTGAATCTGCATCAAGGTCAAAGTTGTGAATCTGCTAGGTTGAAGTTGAAAATATGTCATTGGGGGTTGAAGCAGATGAAGAAGTTGTTGGAAGGTCGAAGTTTGTTGCTGGAAGTTGTGCAAATCAAGAAGGAAGGTTGAATTTGTCTTGGAGGAGTCTTGGTCGAGGGTCTAGGTCTTGGAATTTGTCAATTCAAGTTCTATAAGAAGAGAATAATTATTTTGGGTTTTCCTCTCAGTTGGAGAGGTTTTGGCCCTGGATGATCACCTATATCTTGTTTCCTTTGTCTTATTTTTCTTTATGGTATGGTAGTTGTTTGATGAAGAAAACATTAATAATAATCAAGTGAAAGAAGAAATTAATCAAGTTAAGAAAAAAATATCAGAAGTAGTTATCAAAGAAAGAGAAATCACCTAATATAGCCACACCTAGATTTCTCAAAATGTTTTTGTGATGTGTGCAGGTTCTAATTATAGTACTTGGAGCTATAATTGGAGCTTACAAGCGAGGAGGGAAGAAATGCTTGTTTCTAATTCCAGGTAGGCTTCTTTCCCATACTTCAATATCTCTAAGGAAAACTTCATGTTTTTTGTCTTTTATTGTTCTAGACCATACCACTATGTCTAGGGAATTCAAATTTATCTGCAGTCATGAAACTTATGTATAACCAATTAGCAACTCCACTGGGGAACGATTCTTCCCTTAGTGGTTTCCTTTACCTTAGCACCTTTTTCACCTCTTAAAGCAACCTTGATTGTCTCATTTAGACATTGATTGACCGTACGAAAACACTTGGTTGAGCTTGTTTTGGTTTTTTGTGTCGTGTTTTGGCCGAGACTACCTCAGTGCACCCTCTAGTCTAGATAGAGAGCGCTTCAGTGTACTTTATCCTTCTTTGTACCTGCACTGCAAAGAATTGGTGCATGTTCTGCACCTGTTTTTATTCCTGTAATATGTAAAAATTTGCATTTCCTTTCCTTTTTCTCTGATTTTCTTTGGTCTAGCATGTTTTGCTTGTGTCTCTTAGTGTGTCTCTATGTCTGGAAAACCTTCATTATGTTTGATTTTGGTTTTATTAGCCTTTGATAAGAATTTCTTTGGATTTTCTTTTATTTTTTTCAATTAGGTATATTCCAAACTTTTGCTTAATCATTGATTGTTTGAACAAATTGATATTACAATGATAATTATGTGTGATTTATCTCATCAGTGATTTAGTTGCATCTTAGATTTATTTCATTTGAATATTAAGAGAAAAGAAAAGAAAATTTGCCTCATTATTTGCATTTAGGGTTTTGTGTGAAATTTGGAAATTGGAATAACCACATTTGAAAATTTTTATTAGGAAGTGTTGTTTGTTACATCTTTCATTTGTTGCCTTACTATTTTAATATCTTCCCTCATTTGATAGATTTTCATTGAAAAGAAAATATTTTTATTATCATGCTAGATTTCATTTTAGGATATTCAGGTGAAACTCATAGTGAGCCTTGAAAACTGAAACTTAATTCAAGATAAACTTTAAAATTTATTAAATCAATATTAAGGAGAATTTGGAACATTAACACAAACATCTAGAGGTATAGGCTAGAGATGTGTTCCAACGTATTTAAGCGTAGGAGTTGTCATTTTTTGCTAGCGTTTCATTCTGGGGGTGATATCTCATTCCACGTATGTAAGTGTATCGAACCATTCTCCACGTACCTTCGAGTATATTGGATGGTGCTCCACGCATGAAAAGTATATGGGAATTATCTCATCATACAGTTATGCATTAGAAAACACTACTATAGACTACCTTTCCACGTAACTTTGGGTATATTTTAGACGTCCACACTAGGTTGTTATCTCGCCTTAGGTAACCGATTTGGCCACCTTGAACATTGTGATACACTAAACACAACATTTAGGGAGATTGTCTAACCATCTGTAAACCATTGGTTCTCCAAGGTGGTATATTGCAGTTCATAGTTGCTTGGTAAACCCTTTTTCCTAGTTACCCCTTTTTTATTTATTTTTGTTGTTAATTTCTAAAAAATATTAAACCATTATGGAAGAACAACCCCCTCAACCCCGTCGTTTGTGTAGGATGTAAAGATTTCCTCCTCTTCCACCTGAGGAAACTCCTAGATGCTAAAAGAAAGAAAAAAATATGAAAACTACCAAATTCGGTACTTTGGAAGCTACACCTTCTAGACCTATATCCGAAATTAACCAAGCCAAATTGTCTCTTCTTATGAGTGTTGAACCTGAGATCACTTCTCTATTAGTTGGTGAGTCTAACACAGATGAAAAAGAAGTACCTGAAACTTTATTACGTGATATTATTGAACTTGAGTTTCTTGACCTAGACACATTACAACTTGAGGTTATACAAACTGAGGAACCTTAGTTAGTTACGCATATTACTTCAAGCCATTCCTCTTCTCTTCCTCTATCTTTGTGTCAACCACAATCTGTATATCTTGGACCCAATGGTGATGACCTTCCACCTAGTCTTTTGAGTATTGAGGAGATTCCTCAAGAAAAGCCTCAACCTTCTTCTCTTGTTCATTTAAGAGGACTTCATCTCTATCAAGTCCCTCCTCCTCATACTCTGGTACAACCTCCTTTGTCTAGTTTTCCTCTTTTCAATTCACCCTTAAGTTTCCCTTGACAATCCTCTTTGGGAAATTTAACCATGACTAAGTCTATTATGGTTTCTCAGCCTGCATTTGCCACTATGATAGAGACAACTAATGTTGCAGTTACTTCTATATTTGAAACACCACCAAAAACACATTTTCATGGTGGCCCATCCATCCCACCTAGTTACCAATCCTTATTTTATACTTTTCTGGTGCCCAGACCAAGGATTTCTCCCATGTATTCATCTTCTAGAATATCATCTAGTACTTTTTTTATGAATGCCACACAGTCTTCTCTTCCTCCTTCATCCCAACCTGTAGTGGAGCAACAATATGGTCTATATGTCAGTGGATATGGACATTTACAATATCCCACTCCACCTTACACTGGGTACCCTCCTCTAGGAGCGAAGTTGCCTCCATATTCCCCTTATCTTTCAGCAGGGGTGCAACATATTGCTAGAATGTATAAAACTACTAATCAAATACAGAAAGATGGTGTTCTACCCTATTTGAGTCCCACATTTCCTGGAATGCCTGCCAACCCTTAGTATCCTACATTGCATGTACAACCTGGCTCTATTGTGAATCAAATTCAAACTTCTCAACCTGTTCCACCTAAATCCCAGACTCCTACTTGTCAACCTATGTCTCAACCTACTCAAGCTTCAATTCATATAATTCAACCTTTTCAGGTTGCACCTTAACTCTCAACCCATTCCACAGGTATCTGGGACCTCCCAAGTCCCACTTACCCAGCCTTTGCAAGGTGCCTTACAACCTCTGTCGCTTGGTCAGACTATCCCTCAAATGCAAGTGAATCAACTTGTATATGGCATGGCATAGGCAATATCAAGCCAAACTTACATAGGGATGATGCAAAATCCCTCAAGGCAACCATATAAAGGTACTCCTCAAATGCCTTACCAAGGTCAACAAAGTTAAACTCAACCATTTCAATTGTTTCAAGGATATCTTGGAACTGGGAAATAAGGTTGTGTTTATCCAGGTTACTAAAATCCTCCTTATCTAGGAGGGAAGATACCAGTTTCTCAATCCATTCCATCTTACCCAGGGTATCCTCCACCGAACTTTATTAAGCATTTGCCATTTGTAGAAACCCTCGAAGTACTAGATCTTACCCATCTTACAAATGATCCCATTTGTCACTCTCCTTGATGGCCAGTCATTCCTATGAAGTTGTCAAGCGATGTCCCTAAATTCAATGGAAATTATGGAGAAGACTCGTCTATGCATGTTATGACGTATCATTTATGGTGTTATTCGAACTCTTTAAATGATGATTCGATCCGTTTAAAGCTTTTACAATGGATACTTATTGTTATGGCAGCAAAGTGGTATATTGAATTGCCATCAGATTCGTTCAACAATTTCAGTGCCTTAGCAACCACTTTCTTAAACCATTTTCAACTACCCATTCGTTATGAGACTGGAACCATAATTTTGACCAATTTCAAACAGTCTAATTCCACTCACATTTCTGATCATATTCATGAGTGGCAACATCATTGTCGTTTGGCCAAGACCTACGTTCCTGATTATTTATTAGTTGAATGGTTCACTAAGTATTTGTTAGCACCCATCACTAAAGATGTTGCTAAAGGTGGAGTTATGACCGAAGAGCGGGTCATTACCTGTGCCCAATATCTTGATCTTGTTTATACAAAATATGGCATGCTCTATTATAAAATATCTAATGCTTCAAGACCTCAAAATATTGTTCCACAACCTCTTGGTAAAGAATCACATACCACTGATGGCGTGATTGGTTCTGTTAGCCAACAGTTAGTAAGTAAACTATATGGTTCAAATTCAGTTGTGGCTACCTAAAACCTGTCCTCCACTAATCATGTGACTGATACTTTTAAGATTAATGTCGTCCAATCCATGAAAGTAAAATCTTAGCAACCAGGAAATAAGAAGAAAGGAAAACGAAAGAAGAAGAAAGATAATCCTTCACAAGACAAACAAAATAACAAGTCTCGTAAAGAAAAATGGAAACCTTGTTATCCTTGTCTAATTTGTAATGAGGAACATTTTACTTGGGACTGTCCACATCGAGCAGAAGTAAATCGATTCCTTAAGTCATTTATCATACTTTTTATGTTAATAGGTCCCTTTCCTAACAAAGAGACAAACATTGTTGCACGGGATCTCGCTTCCTCTTCCTCAGTTATGATGCTTTCCTCCACCAAACAAAAAAATGAAGTTATGGTGGCTACGAGAAATAAGGACTACGATAATTTGAATCCCTCAGCTAGTAAGGCTACTGATCAACCTACCATTTCTACCTCATCCACTTTGCATCCTGCTCCAAATGTGGTTCCCACTGAATTAATTATTAAACCTCCCAAGGGAATTATTCACAATCAGCATTAAATCTTCATGCGAGAGTTGCACAAAATTATAACATAGTTGAGGATTTGGCTCAAGCTCCTTCAGTTATGTCAACTATTGAGCTTTTGTAGAATTGTCCCACTTAGAAGAAGGCTTTACTTGTCACAATTGGAGGTTTGATCCTTCATATTCTAGTCTTGTATTCTTTAACCATTAGAATCATACACCCAAGCTTCCACCACAATTAGCTTTTATGATTCAGGTTGTTGTTTGGACTAAGACCATGCATGAGACAATTGTGGATGAACGAGATTCAACATGTATAATGTCACTTTCTTGTTAGAAGGAAATTGGTTCTCCTTAACTCAACCAGTCACCCACTACTCTCAAAGCCTTTGATGGAAGAGGCTTCAAGCCTTATGGAATTTTGAATTCATTACAAGTAGAATTAGCTGGAAAGAAGGTGTCAGTAGAAGTTGAAGTTATAGACAGACCTTTAGATTATAACCTTTTACTGGGTCCTACTTGGGTTTATTCCATAGACGATGTCATTTCAACTTATTTCAAAATGATCGCTTTCCCTCACCAGGGGGCATCATGGCCATTAATCAACTCACCTCCTTTGCCAATAATTCTCAATTTACTAGAAGCATCCCTCTTGTCATAGAAGCCCCACATCTCTATCACCATCTTAGAGTTGGATTTCTTAAAGATTCCAATTTGATGGGAACTTTTTCCCTTCCTCCTCCTCACAACCCAAATTTGTTTACCTTTATCAACATGATATCTTCTTGTACTATTTTGTCTAATCTTTGGATAGTACCATATGCTTCTAATATTGACACATTTGGTGATTGCATTCCGCTCATTCCTATTAAGCTCGAATATGAATTTATCTATTCGGCTTGTTCGACACATTCTAATTTTTCCTCTTCAATAAATTGGGTTGATCATTCCTTAGATTATGTCTCATCTTGTGATCTTTTATTCGATACATTTTCTAGAGAAGAAATCATCATGGAGATCATGATTCTAGATGATGCATCATGGGATGATAATCATCATCGTTCCTCCCTTATTTATACCTCCGAGCATAATCTTAGTGTTGACGGTGATGGACCCGCCAACATTTAGGGGATCGCCCCGGTATGAAGTCCCAACTAGACATCACACCATTTCATGTGGAAATCCCATCCAGTATGATGGCTCGGTTTCCATTGTCTTAAGGATTTACCTCAACTCTTGTGTGTCAGCACAAGAGAGTGGTTTACTTTGTATTCTAGAAGTGATGTTCACGTGCCTGGTGATTGCTAGTGTTACTTGTGTCAATGATTCCTTCACTGTAGAGGGGAAAGGTGAGAGTGAGTCCCAAGTCAGTTGGGAGGAAGCTTCAACTCTGCTAGTAACACACAACACAACAGGATGTGCAAAGCCTCCGAAGGAGCAGTCCACACAGATGCAACAGTCACAATACACAAGGGAAGATAACACGTACAACACTTAGCGGATGAGTCCGCACGAGTGCAACAACTATTATAACAAGTTTTATGTGAAAGGTTTGTCTGGTGTCCGAGGAGGTAGCCACCACGGGTGAGACATCGTTAACAACATATACAACACATTTTCATTAACAGATTATGTATTACAACAAGTGAAATAATTTCAATTGTTCAACGCAGGTTAAAGCAACATGCATTACAAGTGTTCAAGATTAGTCTTACAATAGTTATAATACATGTGTGAAAACGTGTTGGCCTGTTAGCAAGTTTTTGAATTAAGTGAAAGTTCCAAGACACATCGTTACACCATACATCACTAACCCCGTGCGTGGGGCGTTGAAGCCACTACTTACTCCTCAAATAAAAGGTTACAAACTCTCTTAGCTATGTAGAAGGAGCTGAGGTGAAAAGTCCTTTGCATGTACAAATGAGGGGGTATTTATAGCCAAAGGTGAAATTGACCCTTGTGGTTGTTCAACTACCCTCATGATTGTTTGACTTCCATGACTTTTCGACTTTACATGACTCTTTGTACAATAAGTGGGTTTCTTGGTCTTCCACATTACATTATATTGATTGACAACATGGTCCACAGTAGAAATATGGATGACATGACTCATGACACAACTCGCCATGACAATGTTGGTACATCCATGCTCCTGCTGGAGTGCATGTTGAGCTGCAGTGTTGTTGGGTGATGGATATCTTCATGGTGTGTTACAGCTTCACCTCTGCATGGCAAAGTGTGTGGAGTCTTCAATGGTCATTGGTTCGCTTGATGTTGATTTGGCACGTTGTTTCTTGCTTATATGTTGGAAGGCTTGATAGGCTCATATGTTCGCAAAAGGTGCATGTTCATTCGTTCATCCATCAGTGAGCACATCTTGCATGTTTGCTCATCTGTTCATCCGTGAACACATCTTTGGATGATCATCTATTCACGATCACATCTCTTTGCATGCATCGTTTTCTCATCTGTTGGTGAACCTGCCCTTCTGCATGTGCTCCCTTTGTTCATCCCATTCGTTGTCGCACCCTGTTTGTTGGTGTATCTATACCTGCAGTCACTCATGGCAAGACGACATCAAATCCAAAAACCTCCTAGTCTACCATGACACATGATCATTCCGGATGCAGGCGACTGGGAGAGGCAACAAGTTTGTGCAAGGGTCACTAGGTGATGAAGATCGACAATCCGAGATGACAGTGACTGTCTGCGAGGTCTGGCGTGGACGGAAGGCAAAACTGCAAAAATTTTGGGAGGGACAACTAGAGCTGCAGAAAGTCAAGGTAGAAAAAATTTGCGCACTTCTCATAACGATCAGGTAGTGGGGGCTTAACAGAAAAAAATTGTGTAATTTCTTGGAGGAACAGGTCAAGCTGCATAGAGGACTGGCAGACAGGATTTGTGCAGTTTTTTGGAGGAATTAGCCGAGATCCTGGCAACCAAAATTGCACAATTCCTGGAGGGAACTTGCAACTTGCTGCTGGGTCACTGGCAATAGAAACTGCACAATTCCCAAGGGGAATAGGCAGTTAGCTTTCAGGAGCTTGGCAGCAGAAATTGCGCAATTCCTGGAGGGAACTGGCAATCTGTTGTTGGCAACAGAAACGGCACTAAGGCTAGGAGGTTGGCCTACTAATCATCTATGTGCAATTTCTGAATTGAGTAGACTATTGGGCAGCATAGGGCCTGCTCATGAAAGCTGCGCAATTTTCTAGATGAGAAGTCGGTCAACTGTCGAGAATACTAGCTGGAAAAACTGTGCAATTTTTTGAGGGAGATAGGGATGGGCACTGGGTGTCTACCCAACATGTCTATGCAATTTCTTCAGTCAGCATCCTTTACGCAAATTTTGAGGGGAGTTAGTCCCGGGGTGGCTGTCGAGTCCAACTCTCTAGGTGGTTGGCATTAAGGTTGATTAAATTTCTTGCAGGCAGCGCACCTTGAAATGACTTGCTTAGTGTTTATGCGTTGTTATGGGTGACAATCGATTGAGTCAATGGCGAGGTGATGGTTCGGCTATAGAGGGGAGTCTGGTCGTTAGAACTTCAGAAAAATGACTAAGTGTCTTAACAAGTGAAAGATGTAAATGTGACGTAAGTGTGAGTGCGACAGATGTTTTCATAGCGAACATAACATGTACACACGAAGCAAAGACCTTGAGCATCACCAAAACATGGTTGCAAGCAAGACATTGACATCAACATGCAAAAACTTAGATGAAGTGAACAAGCAAGGTGGATGTGAAGACTCGCACAATCTCACAGAGTGAACCCGAGCATGTGCAATCATCAAGTGAAACTTTCAAGGGAGGCTCCAAAATTGGGTGTAGGCCAAAATTTTGGAGGGTGGTTGTAGCCGCTACAACACTTGGTGACACATTGGTAGAACTCCAGCTTCTCCATTTTGGTTCATTGATAGCACAGGGTCTTGGTCTTTCAAGAAGTATTGAAACATTGTGCGAGTTAATTTGGCTTCCCCACTTACCCCATGGACATACATGGTTCACCTTTTGCCAACTCAATCAAACACAATCAAAAGTTCAGCTTGATCGCAGTGTTTTGAATTCGGGAAGGGTAGTTTAGCTCACGAGTTGAATATTTTTAGAGTATAATTTTTCATCTCTGGTGTTGCTCTGCTGCCAGTAGGCCTAGGACAATTCCCTGACGGAGTCACATAGGAACACAGACATTGCTCCACTGCCAGCGAGCCTAGTCAGTACCCCGGTGGAGTTACATGCTTCACCTCTCTGCACAAGAATCCTTTCTCTTCTTTCACCTTTGTATTATTTTAAGAGGAATATGCATAGGAACTTATTTATTTTTGGGGTGAAAGAGGGATCCTAACTTATTGAGAGCAGAAGAGGTTGTTCCTTCAGAGAAGCATGTAAGACCTCTAACATAGGTTTTCTTGTTTAGATTTTCCCCTTCTTTGTTTCTACTAGTTGGATGAGCTTGAAGACACAGAGCAGAAGGCTGAGTAGAGGTATAGGGATTCCTAGTGTGGACACAGGTTCATGGTTGGACCAAAACTTCCCTTGTAGACAGTTCATATTTTCCGTCAAGACTTCATCAACTGAAGGTTATAACCAATCACAAAGAAAATGGACACAAGACTGGCCAAGTGTTGCAGTGTCACAATTCTCTTCAAATTTCAGCCACATACTCTATTCAAAAGCCAGAACGTAGTAGTTGGCAACACTTATTTCTAGAAACAAAAATAGTAATATACCAAGCAAATAAAACAAACGTAAACAAAAATAGTAAGCAGAGAAAACAAAGATAATAAGCAAAAAAAACAAGATGAAAACAACAAGCAGCAAGCAGACTATGTACATGGCACAGGCGCAGCCCAGCCTACTGAAAGTAATGCTTGAGATCTTGGTTGTTGACAGGAAGGTTGGCAATCCTCCCGTCAAGTGATTGCAGACAATACGTGTGTTGGCCAAGCTTCTCTTGGACTATGTATGGACCAATCCACATGGACTGGAACTTCATAAGTTTGCCTTTGTCTTCATGGGGCTTATCCCATTTCAGAACTTAGTCACCAACACTAAAGTTAGCTTTCCCTGCAGACTTCTTATCGAACCATCTCTTGATATGGTTCTGGTGGAGCATGAACTTTTCTTTTTCTTTCATCCTTTCTTCCTGAAGCTTATGGAGAGCATCCATCCTACGTTGTACTAGCTGGCAAGGCTTGCCTTGGGATTCTTGGAAAAGCTGAAGTGCAAGCAAGTAGATATTTGGTGGGAGGATGGCTTCTTTACCATAAACCAGGAATTACGGTGAGGTATTCAGAGAAGGCTTGGGTGTTACACGGTCAACCTGTAATGCATTCGTCAGGGTGATATGCCAATTATGTTGCTTAGAGAAAACAATTTTCTTGATTATGCGAATGAGGTTTTTATTTGTGATTCCACGAGACTGTTTCCTTGTAGGTAATAGTTAGATGAATGACTTAGCACAATACCATTCTATAATGAAAAATCATTGAGTTTCAAATATGAGAAGTACATTTCATTATCGAAAACAAGTGATACTGAAATGTCGAAGTGTGAGATGATGTTCTGCTAGAGGAAGTTGATGACATCCTTGTCGTTCACTTGTTTGAGTGAAATTTCTTTTGTCCATCGCATGAAGTAGTCAGTTGTTGTTAGGATGTAGCGATTTTACTTTGACGAATGTGGGAAGATTTTCCCAATGATGTCTAGGCTGCACTGTTGGAATGGTTCAGTCACTGCAACATGGTGCATTGGGGCTACTGATCTTTGTGTTCTGTCAATGCATCGCTAACAGACTAGGAACTTGCGGGCATTAGCATGTGCATCCTTGAATAACGTGGGCCAGTAAAAACTGGCTCACATAACTTTGTGCACAATGGTGTCTCCTGCAAAGTGACCCCTGGCAGGTATATCATACATATCTTGAAGTACCTTCTATGGTTCATGTGTCTCCAGGCACCTGAGCAAAACTTTGTTATTGTGCTTTCTGTAAAGCACTCTATGCACCAACTAATATGCTAAGGCTTTGAGGCACAATTCCCTCTTCTGTCTGATGGAAAAGTGAGAGGGTACGGTGTCGCACTCAAGGTATTGGCACACATCTGCATACTAAGAGGTTCCATCTTCAATGGGTGTTGCTCGCCTTATATCATACATCTCAATTTCCTACTCCCAGCGGACGAGCTCTTCTTCACTCTTCGAAGTGTATACTACTTCAACTGCAAGTCTGCAAAGCCCATGTCCTTTGATCGTGCGAACTGGATTGATTTCAAGATCATACTCTTGCAAGCCTGTCATCTAGTTCGCACGTCATTCAGCCATTTCTTATTGTACAAGCAATCTGCAGACTACTGGGTGAGGGATGAAGACTATGCAGTGGTTCTTCATCAAGTAGGGCCTGAAGTGTTTCACCACCTTGTAAATTGAATAAGCTTGCTTGTCAACAGCAAGGTAGTTGAGTTCTAGTCCTTGCATGCTTGGCTCATGAAGAAGATTGGGTATTCATCATTCATCTTATCCTTCTGAGTGAGTACTGCAGCTAGTGAATTGTTGGAGGTGAAGGTGTATAGCAGGAAATCCTCCTAGAAGTTTGGGTTGTAGAGTGCAGGCGCTTCCACAATGGCCTACTTGATCCGGGTGAATGCATACTTTTCCCTCTTACCCTAGATGTAGACTGCATATTTCTTGATCATGTCCTGCATGGGCTTAACTATCTATGCATAATCTGAGATGAACTTCCAAAGGAAGTTTATCTTGCCCAAGAAGGATTGCATGGCTTTCTTGTTGGCTAGGTAAGGGATCTGTGTGATATTTTGGACCTAATCGGATCCACCTTGATCCTAGTTTTGGCAACAATGTGTCCAAGGAGGTTTCCCTCTGACACTGTGAATACGCTCTTTTTGGGATTCAAGGAAATCCCTCTCTGGTATCGCTCAAAAAATTTCTTCAGATGGCGTATGTGGTCCTCTCGTCTTCTTGCGAACACAATCACATCATCTTGGTATACCACTATGCTCTATCCGATGAGTCTATGAAAAGTGATGTCCATGGCGTGCTAAAATGTTGCGCCTGCATTTACAAGCCCAAACGGCATTCGTCTTAAAGCGAACGTACTCCACTTGGTACAAAAAGTAGTTTTGAGTCTATTAGGTTCTGCTACCAGAACCTGATTGTATCCTGAGAAACCGTCAAGAAGGGAAAACATTTGTGCCCTAGATATTGTTTGCAAAATATGGTCCATAGACGACATGGGGTAGTTGTCTTTGTCCGAGGTGCGGTTTACGTTTCAGAAATCGACACGCAAGCGGATTTCCCCATACTTATTACATATAGGAACAAGATTTGAAACCCATGTGGAATGACGAACTTTATATATGATCCATGCATCCAACAGCTTAGTAAGTTCTTTCTATATGAGGGGTTCAAGTGACAGATGCACTTTCCTCAGCTTATGTTGATATGGCTTGACCCCTTCTGTGATCAGGATGATGTGTTGGATGATCTGCATGTCATAAGTTTTCATATCATCATACATCCACCTGAACACATCTCGGTACTATTTGAACAAGCAGATAAAGGCATGTTGCTCTTGTTGTGTACAACATGTACCAATATTGACAAACTTCGGATCTTGTTATGTTCCCAGGTTAATCAATTCATGCATCATGGTGGAACTGTGGGTCTTGTTATTCCTTGGCCCCTGAAAACATTCTTGCAATTCATAAATATTTTCCAATGTTTTCACACCCTTTGTGATAAGGTGGCCTTTCCTGTTACCATCTTCAACTTGCAGAGAGCGCTCATGCTCATCATCATCTGTCGTTGCATCTTTGAAGATATTAGTGTTGGCCATGAAATGCAGTATCTGTTGATCATCATTAAACACACGTAAATTAGTTATGTTGTCCAGGATAGATGGTTTGTACAAAATTTCAATAGTAAATCTATCCCTAATCGGTGACATTCTCGAAGTTGCATTTTCCAGTGCATTGGCAGCTACATTACACATACGTGGTACATCCATGATATTAAATACTTTGAAGTTTAAGATGAGTCGCCATACCTATTTCCAGTAACTTTGGAGATGCAGTGATAAACAGTGAATGATGTTATGTACCTGTCGTACCATTATCTCTAAATCACCTACCACTTTGAGTGTGACCACGTCGAGGCTGATGGATTTCTGCAAGCCTAACACGAGTGCTTCATACTCAACAATGTTATTTGTGCACTCAAACTCCAAGCAACTTGAAACTAGATGTTTTCTATTGTAACGGTTGATCAAGACACACCTGGCTCCTGAGCCGTCCTGTGTCTTTGATCCGTCAAAGTACATGGTCCACAACTTGTCTGCACACTGACTGCTTGATGTGCTAGTAATATTGCTACTATTGTTGCTGCTACTATTGGTACAATTTACTGTACACGTTTCATTACCATCAGTTGGGCAAGGAAGGAGTCCTAACTGCGTGTCTGTTGGGGTTGGAGTTGTTCGTGCAGGATAACACCCCAATGTTGTTTCAAGGAGGCAGTTGCCAAACATGAAATCTGAAAGGCCTACGGTTCATTCTCAATGTTAAGGGGAGTGACATTACGCTTCATGTACCTCTCTTAAAACACCTAGATTTGGTTGCACTTGCCCTTGTACAGAAGCCACATGTGAGACCATTCTGTAGCAAAATATCATTCTAGCTTGCTAGACCAGTCTCTGTTGAGTAGTAGACTGTATGCTTTCTATCCACAACCACTATGTTAATGCATTGGTGGACTCGACCATCATGAGAAAGTCATATGATCACATCTCGTAGTTCACCAATGGATGGCACTGATGTTCGATCAAGTTGGATGATTCGCATGGAGGTCTTGCTCCATTGTGCATTGATCTTTTTTGCAATGGAGAGTGGCATGACGTTGGATGTCGCGTCGGAATCAACCAAGCAGTTGTGAACATTGCAATTGAAAATTTCAAAAGATAGCAAGAATGGAGGGAAACCTGAGTGCACTTCTTCCATCTGGAGTGTATTGAGCATAGTGAAAAGTGATCCAGGAGGTGTGCTTGCTCCCTTATTGGTAGAGGCTATGCTATCAGTTGTTGTCTATCCCAATGCGCGCAGCAGGGCATCTCGCTGACTCTGGATCTTAGCTAACTCGAACAAACTAATGTTTTCTCAATTTTTCTTCATGTCATCAACAATGTTGTAGTCCATAGGTGGTAGACTTATCGATGTGTCCGGGGTAGGATGGATGTTCGTGTTGTCTAGTGGAGTGTTTTGTAGCTTGCTGCATATGGATGTACTCTTGTCCGCCGCTGTCTTCCTAGACTTGTTTTGTGTTTTCTGCTATGGGGTAGCCAGTGGATTGGCCTTCCTTATCAACAATCTCATCTTCTCTTGTGTTTCCCCAAGTTTGGAGGGAGTCTCTTTACTCCTAAGATTATAACGGTCAGTTTGTTTTTGGGGTTGCTTCTCGACATTCATCTTTGACATCATTCACGAGCACTGATAGGCATTCACCACATGCCCAGAGCTTGATGATTCATCAGGTGCAACCTCTTCGTCATCATCAATGTCTTCTGGTTGCTCCTTCATATTACTTTTCACATTGAGTGTATGATTGCAGAAAGAGCTTGCGACTCTCTTCCAGTCTGAACAATAGTTCTTGGGGTGATGTTCTTCATAGAAAGAACAAAACTTAGGATCTGCACATTGTTCGACCTGGAACACAGTCTTCTACATAGTTTTGGGAGCAAACTGGTTGTTGCTTGATGAGCTTCTTGCATGTCTCTGTCCGAGTGGATGGTTGTTTGTAAATGTGTCTGTTTTCCATTGTTTGAGCTCGGACACTTTTGCAGTGAAGTTCTTGACAAGGCAAGTGAGGGTCTCAATATCAGTTGCTTCCTTGTCTCTACCCTTGCTCGCCATTTCTTGGGACTTCCTGCTTACATCCTTGGATTCCTTTGTTGATTCATCATCCTTGATGACTCCAATTGCGCACAGGTCTTTTTCTACAGCAATAACCTCTTCGCAGTTTTCTAAGGGTGTTGGTTTCACAACTTGCTTGATGAACTCTGCAATGTTGGTTGGCAGTGCGGACATGTAGTAATCAACCGTACTGGAGCCATGAGGTTTAGTGTCTGCTGCAAACTTTTTCAATATGCATGTAAACCTCTTATTGAACTCTTTCACTTTCTCTTTTCCCTCCATCTTGAAGCTTCCCAATTTTTTGAGTAGCATGGCTAGGGTCTTGTCATCAGCAAACTTTTCAAGGAACATGCATTTGAATGCACCCCATTTATGTATAGAGTTTGGTGGAAGGTTGTGATACCATGCAGTTGCGCAACCGTCCAAGGTACATGAGAACAATCTACATACTATGTCGTCATACCGTACCTCAAGGGTCTGCAGCTGTAGGTAGAAGTTGTCCAAGTGGTCTTCTCTCAGCTCGCTTTGGCATCTTATGTAGAACAGCGGGGAGAGCCAATGGTCCTAGATTCATCCATTCAAGATTTGTGTCAGCCATTTCTTCCTCTTCTTTGTCCTCCTCCTCTCTTTTAGAATATAATGGTTCCAGCTCTGAGTCTGTTGGTTCATCTCCGCCTCTGCCTCCTGTACCATAGTTCGATCCCAAGATCACAAGAGTGTCTTGTTCACCTTGTTGAAAGACCATAGGTTCCTCTCCGTCTTCAATAGCTTCTACCAGACCTTCAAGTGTGGCAAGAAATGCCTCTTCCACCGATGATACAACAACTCCTTTAGAGTGGCTTTTGGCTTTCTTGATGCGTATGGAAGATGTTGTATGCCTGGGATCAGTCCGACTGCTTTTGCGAACAACCGAGTGATGGGACGGATGGAGTGAAGGTGTTGATACAGAATCTTGTGTTCAATCTTGGGCAGTGAGGAGTAACCCACTGTAGAGTCGCATGTAGGTGAGAGGGAGTATGAGTTACTACCTTAACCAGATGGTTGATCAATGAGTGTGAAAGGATGTTCAGCCATATACAACTAGTTGCCCTCCTTCAAGCGCCAAAAACATTGATGGTGTTGGACCCTCCAACATTCAAGGGATCACCCCGATATGAATTCCCAACTAGACCTCACATCGTTTAGTGTGGGAGTCCCCTTCGATATGATAGGCCCAATTTCCATTGTCTTAAGGATTTGCCTCAAATCTTGCTTGTCAGCACAGGAGAGTGGTCTTCTTTGTCTTCAAGAAGTGATGTTTGCATGTCTGGTGATTGCTAGCATTACTTGTGTCAATGGTTATTTCATTGTAGAGGGGAAAGGTGAGAATGAGTCCCAAGTCGGTTGGGAGGAAGCTCCAACTCTGCTAGGAACCAACAGTCACAACACACAAGGGAAGATAACATGTACAACACTCAGCGGATGATTCTGCATGAGTGCAACGGTTGTTACAACAAGTTTTATGTGAAAGGTTTGTTTGGTGTCCGGGGAGGTAGCCACCACAGGCAAGACAACTTTAACAACATATAAAACACATTTTCATTAACAGATTATGTATTACAACAAGTGAAATAAGTTCAAGTGTTCAACACAGGTTAAAGCAACATGCATTACAAGTGTTCAAGATTAGTCTTACAATTGTTACAATACATGTGTGAAAACGTGTTGGCCTGTTAGTAGGCTTCTGAATTAAGTGAAAGTTCCAAGACACATCGTTACACCATACATCACTAACCCCATGCGCGGGGCGTTGGAGCCACTAGTTACTCCTCAAATAAAAGGTCATAGACTTTCTTGGCTATGTGGGACGAGATGAAGTGAAAATTCCTTTGCATGTACAAATGAGGGGGTATTTATAACCAAGAGTGAAACTAACCCTTGTGGTTGTTCGAATACCCTCATGATTGTTTACTTCCATGACTTTTCAACTTTACATGACTCTTTGTACAACAAGTGGGTCCCTTGGACTTCCACAATACATTACATTGATTGACAACATGGCCCACAATAGAGATGTGGATGACATGACTCATGACACAACTCATCATGACAATGTTGGTACATTCGTGTTGTTGCTGGAGTGCATGTCGAGTTGCAGTGTTGTTGGGTGATGGATGTCTTCATGGTGTGTTATAGCTTCACCTCTGCATGGCAAAGTGCATGAATTCTTCAATGGTCGTTGTTTCGCTTGATGTTTCTTTGGCACGTTGCTTCTTGCTTCTATGTTAGAAGATTTGATAGGCTCATATATTCGCAAAAGGTGCATGTTCGTTTGTTCATCGGTCCGTGAGCACATCTTGCATGTTTTCTCATTCGTTTGTCTGTGAACACATCTTTGCATGATCATTTGTTCGCGATCTCATCTCTCCGCATGCATCGTTCGTTTGTCCGTTGGTGAACCTATCCTTTTGCATGTGCTCCCTTCATTCATCCCATTCATCATCACGCCATGTTTGTTGGTGTACCTATACCTACAATCACTCATGGCGAGATGACATCAAATCTAAAAACCTCCTAGTCTACCATGACACATGATTATTTCAGATGCAGGTGAATGGGAGAGGCAACAAGGTTGCACAAGGGTGACTGGGTGATGAAGATGGACAATCCAAGACAACAGTGACTATCTGTGATGTCTGGTTCAGCTGGAAAGGAAAACTGCGCAAATTTTGGGAGGGACATCCTAGGCTGCGAGAAGGAAAGGCAAACAAAATCTGCGCATTTTCTGGAATAAGCGGGCAGTGGGGGCTTGACAACAAAATTTATGCAATTTCTTGGAGGAACAGGTCGAACTGCAGGGAGGAATGGCAGACAAGATTTGTGCAGTTTTTTGGAGGAACTGTCAAGAGCCTGGTAGCCAAAGTGGCGCAATTCCTGGAGGGAATTGGCAGCTTGCTACTGGGTCACTAACATCAGAAACTGAGCAATTCCCAATGGGAACAGGTAGTCAACTGTTGGTATCTTGGGAGTAGAAACTGTGAAATTCCTGGAGGGAACTGGCAGTCTGCTGCTGGGAGATATTAGCGAGAGAAACTATACTAAGGCTGGGAGGTCGGCCTGCTGATCATCTCTGCTCAATTTCTGAGCTAAGCGGACTACTGGGTAGCACAAAGCCTGCTCATGAAAGCTGCGCAATTTTCTGGATGAGCAGTCAGTTGAATGTCAGGAGGACTGGCTGGAAAAACTGCGCAATTTTCTGAGGGAGACAGGGACAGGCACTGGATGTCTGTCCAGCCTGTCTGCACAATTTCTTCATTCATCAAAGTAGGAAAGTTCAATAGCCTCTACGTAATTTTTGAGGGGAGTCAGTCCCGGGGTGATTGTCAGGTCCAACTCTCCGGGTGGCCAGCGTGAAGGTTGATTGAATTTCTTGCGGGAAGCGCAGCTTGAAATGACTTGCTAGGTGCTTCTGTGATGTTTTGGCTGACAGTCGATCGATTCGATCGTGGGGTGATGGTCAAGCTATAGAGGGGAGTCTGGTCATTAAAACTTCAGCAAAATGACTAAGTGTGTGAACGAGTGAAATATGTAAATGTGATCTTACAAACACACACCCACATGACTTGATGACAAGATGACTCAAACCAACTAGACACACATGTTCAACATGACTGACCAACGGTGCAAACGACAAGCACGACACTCGTGATTGATCGTTGATCAACTGTGACGATGCTTGCGCGACAGTGAATGTGACTTAGTGTGCGAGTGTGACAGATGTTTACTTAGCGAACATAACATGTACACACGAAGCGAAGACCTTGAGCACGACCAGAACATGGTCGCATGGTCGCAAGCAAGACATTGACATCAACATGCAAAAACTTGGATGAAGTGAACAAGGAAGGTGGATGCAAAGACTCGCATGAGCTCACGTGAACCTAATAATGTGTAGTCCCCAAGTGAAACTATTAAGGGAGGCTCAAAATTTGGGTGCAGGCCAAAATTTTGGAGGGTGGTTGTAGTCGCTACAACACTTAAGTATATCTATTCACCTAATCGTTTAGATATCTATGAATTCCCTATCTATCCATGATATCGATTCTTAGAAGAATTTATTGAATATTGAAGAGATTGTTCCTCTTGATATTTTGATTAAGCCTATAATTGTCGAGAATGTACATATTGGTGCATCCTGCTCTCCCAACGAGATCAAGATCTATAAAGCCCTTTCCTAGGAATTCTGAGACATTTTCGCCTAGTCCATCCTAAGAAAGTTGTTTATATTAAAGCAGAGGTTGAAAAACTTATGTTTGCTAGTTTCATTTACCCAGTTCCTATAACTTATTGGGTTTCGAACATTGTTCCTGTCATGAAGAAACAAGGCATGATTCATGTGTCTTTCGATTATCGAGACATCAATCATGCTTGCCCTAAGGTTAACTCTACTACCCCATTTATCGAGTATATTTTTTATGATTGTGCTTGAATTGAAGTTTTTTCATTTATGGATGGTTTTTATGGCTACAACCAAATCAACATCTTCCCATTGTACCAACATAAAACCACATTTATCTATCCATGGGGCACATTTTCCTATCGAAAGCTCCCTTGTGGTTTGAAGAATGTTGGGGCTACTTTTCAAAGGGCAATGAATTATGCCTTCCATGACATTAAACACATTTTACAACCCTATTTGGATGACCTGCTTGCCCACTCGAAACATTGTGAGGATCATCCAATGCATCTCAGGGCTATATTTTTATGTTGTTGACATTATAATATCAGGTTGAATCTACATAAGTGTGTTTTTTGCATTCAATCTGATTGAGTTCTCGACTTTGTTGTGTTAAATAAAGAATTGGTATTGATCCACTTAAAGTTCAAGCTACTCCTTGATTTTCTTTCTCCTTCCTCTCTCATTCAGTTACAATGCCTTTAAGGGAAGGCTAACTTTCTACGAATATTTGTTCCCAACTATGTTGAATTGACCAAAGGATTTACTTGATTGTTGAAGAAAGGGGTTCCCTTCCATTGGGATGACACTACCCAAAAGGTGTTTGATGCTTTGAAAGATGTTCTCGTTAGGGCATCACTGTTGTATCCCCAGATTATCAACGCAATACTTCATGTACCTCGCTACTACAATTACTACCATCATTATGGTATTGGTCCAAGAGGATGACGTTGGGGATGAACATCCCATTTATTATTTTAGTCAGAACTTAAACGGCATAGAAATCAAATATACTCATGTTAAAAAATTAGCTTTGGCATCCCTCCAAGTTGTCCAAAGGTTTCACCACTACATTCTTCTTCGCAAGACTATAGTTGTTTCTAATTGCAATCCCATGACATACATCTTGTCACAACAATCGCTAGGGAAAGTAATCCAAATGGATTTTCATTCTGTAGGAGTTCGTTATGGAATTCATAAAGTCCAAATCCAATAAATCCTTAGTCTTTACTGAACTGATTTGTGACCTTCCCTATTTCGAAACTGAGTCTACCTCAGATGATTCTATTCATGATGAGTCATTGTTTCTGATCAATTCATCTAACGCTTGGTACGGAGATATCATCATATATCTCCAGACCCAAAATTACTGGCCCAATACCTCTCACTCTAACCAACGACATATCTGATACCAGGCTAAGTTTATATTATAATTGGCGAGACCCTTTATCGTCGTGGTATCGATACTATTTTTAGACAGTGCCTCACTCATGCAGAGGCCAAGAAAGCTCTAAACGAATGCCATGTTGGGGCATGTGTTGGACATATGCCTGGTTATGCCACTACACATAATATTTTGTGTGCTGAGTACTTTTGGCCTACTATGTTTCACGATTTCATTCTCACAGTCCAAAAGTGTCATACTTTCCAAATCTATGATCATAAAACCCATGCTCCACCTACTCCTTTACATCATATTATCACTGTTGGACCCTTCGCAAAATGGGTCATTGACTTTATGACGTGTAACCCTCACTCGATTAGGAGGCATGGCTACATCATTCTGGCAGTAGGCTATTTTACTAAGTGGGTCGAGACGATGCCTACATACGATAACACTAGTGAAAAAATTTCTTTGTTCCTCTTTAATTGTGTCATTGCAAGGTTTGGTGTACCACAAGATATTGTTACATACCATGGGAAGCATTTCCAAAATCACATGATGATTGAGCTTACTGCTAAGTTGGGCCTTCACCATGAAAGCTCAACTCCCAATTACCCACAATAAAATGGGAAAGTATAAGCGATTAACAAAGTTTTGAAAACAATGTTATAGCGCATGATATGGATCCACAAAAAGGATTGGCACCTTATCCTTTATGAATCTTTGTGGTCATATTGAACCTTTCTCAGTAATGCTACTAGGTGCACACCTTTCCAATTAGTGTATGGTCTGGAAGAAATTCTTCCTATCGAGTACGAGATTCCATCTCTGAAACTTGTTGTCAAACTTCTCCCCACCACTTCTACAAAAGAACAGTGTATCTTGCATCTAGAATGATTAGATGAGACCTGATGCGATGTCGTGATGGCCAATGAGACCCACAAGAAATGTGTTAAGGCACAATACAACAAGAATGTTAAACCGCATGCCTTCTCAGAAGGTGATCTAGTCCTGTTGTATGATCAGAAATCTGATAAGTTAGGGTTTGGGAAGTTCGAGTCAATATGGATAGGCTCATACACAGTGAAACGTATCCTTGCAAAAGGGGTTTACAGGCTTATTTATTTTGATGGAATTATGTTAGCGCAACCCAGAAATGGACTATACCTCAAAAGATACTATGCTTAAATCATTTTTTGCGTAGTCACTATGCGCATACTTTCTATAGGTGTGTTGAGTATGTTTGCAGTGTGT
>APFE031270976.1:0-20653 GCA_000404065.3 Pinus taeda | reverse complement strand
ATTGGCTTGCCTACATGGGATGGCTTCAATCCATTTGGTGAAATAGTCGGTGGCTGTTAAAATCCATTTGTGCTGGCCAGAGGAGGAGGGATGAATTTCTCCAACGAAGTCAAGACCCCATTGTTGAAAAGGCTTCTTGGTTGAAATGGGCTTTAGGGGCAGAGGCAATAGATTTCTTTTTCCTTCAAAGATTTGGCATTTGTGGCATGAGGCAGTAAACCTTTTCACATCTGCAAACAAAGAAGGCCAGTAATAACCAGCTCGTAAGATCTTGTCCGCCGTAGATTTCCAATATAAGTGTCCTCCGCAGTCACCTGCATGAAATTCTCTCATGATGCTGTTAGTTTCATCTATAGTTAAACATTTAAGCAAAATGCCTTCATAATTTTTCCAAAACAAAGCACCATCTATGACACAGAAGTTTGATGATTTCATTCTTAAAAATATTTTCTTAGTTCTAGACAATCCTGGGGGAGCACACATGTTTAACAATACAAAGTAGATATTAGAATACCAAGGGGGCTGTGTGAAGGTATCACTGATCTGTGGAGTCGCCAGCTTCGCTTCATCGTCCAACTGATTAATGTCTAATGCTTGGAAGTTTGTTTCGGCCATTAGCTTGGCTAGCCCTTGACCTTTTACGAGCTTGGTGGGCTTTATCTCAATGTCGTATTCAAGGATGCTAGCAATCCATGTGCCTCTTCTGCCTTCCAATCCTTCTTGAGTTAGTATATCCTTTACAACAGCATTACGGACATATGCGATCACATGGGAGTAGAGGATGTAAATTCTGAAGTCTTTGATGTCTTTGACCAGGGCGTAGGCTTGCTTTTCCATGATCTGAAATTTTAGGGGTGCGTCTCTCAAAGCTCGACTGAAGAAAGCTATTGGTTTCTCATTGCCCTGATCATCTTTCTGCAGAAGGACTGCGGCTATGGTATGTTCTGATGCGAAATAAAAAATTATAAAGTCTCTGTCAAATTCAGGACTGGTGAGGACAGGTGTTTGAGTCAGGGCCATTTTTATACTCTTGAAAGCTTGCTTGGCCTCAAGGGACCATCTCACCTTGGCATCCTTTTTTAGCATGTTGCTCAATAGCCTTATTAGCTCAGCTAAATTGGGGATAAATCTCCTCAGGAAGTTGATTTTTCCGAGGAATGCTTCTAATTCTTTCGTGTTTCTTGGGTAAGGGATTTGGAGGATAGCCTGAATTCTTTCTAGGTTGATTTTGATCCCATCTTTTGATATTATATGCCCTAATGACCTGCCTTCCTCCAGGGAAAACAGGGACTTCTTAGGGTTCAAGGAAATGCCGTATTTCCTACATGTGATGAAAATTTTCCTTAAGTGCTTAAGGTGTTGTAGGTCGGATTTGGAAAATGGGGTCAGGTCATCCAAGTAAACCACAAGGAAATCGTGTATCTCCTTAGTGAACGCAATATCCATTGCCCTCTGAAAGGTGGCGCCGACGTTTTTTAGCCCAAAAGGCATTTTAACATACTTGAATGTTCCCCAAGGTGTGGTAAAAGTTGTTTTGTCCTGATCGTCTAGGTGAACAAGGATTTGGTTAAATCCTGAGAATCCATCTAGTAGAGAGATCCTAGAGGAACCCACTACTCTTTGCAAGATGTGGTCCATTTTGGGTAATGGGTAGTGGTCTTTTAGAGAGACTTGGTTTAGATTTCTCAAGTCTACACACAGTCTTATCTCTCCTATTTTCTTTCTGGTGGGAACTAAGTTAGATACCCATTCCGAGAATCTAATGGGCGTGATGATACCTGCTTCAAACATTCTTTTTATTTCTTTTTCAATCATAGGGAGAAGCATGGGGTTGATTCTTCTGAGTTTTTTTTTGAAGGGTTTCTGATTCGGTCTTAGGGGAATGGTATGCTGGATTACTGAAGTGTCACAGGACTTCAAGTCCTCATAACTCCAGGCAAATACATCTTGAAATTCTTTGAAGAGATCCACATATTTTGGTTTTTGGTCAGGAGGCAGATTTTTAGAAAGTTTAATCATTTTGGGAGGTTCTGTTGTTCCTATGTTGTATCCTTCTATGGCGGCATCCAAAGGTTCCATCTTTGGTTTTCTGGCCACATCGTTTTCATCAAACATATCTTCCAATGGGGTAAGGCCAGCAGGAAGAACATTTCCTTTTAGGTCAATAAACTCTTCTTTTACTTCAGCTGCCTTAGGTGAACAAAACTGTTTCAGTTACCCTATGTGTGTACTGTCAAAAATAGTTGGGCTAAGTATTTGTTCAGCCATGGTGGCTGTTAGGGTCAGGCGATCTTCTTCTGCTAACTGTTGTGATTCAGCTATAGCATCCATGTCAATGTTTGTGCTAGAGAATTCATCTTCCAGAGTCAAATTTTTTTTAATCTGGGCATCATCTTGGAATACCTGCCAATTCTCGACATTGTTAGGAATTGATAGTCTGTGTTTTACTTCTGCGGTGAAGTGGTGACTTGGTCCAAAGGGAAGCCTACATGTGCTAGCGAAGGTAGCTAGGCTATGGGCATGAATATTATGATCTCCTGAAATTTTGGCCAACTCAAAATCACTGAAGGCGCTAAGAAATTCGCTGGCAGCGGCTTTGTAAGCTCTCATTCTACTATCATTAGTGACGAAGTTGCCCTTTATCTGTTGTATGATGAGGTCCGAATCACCCAAGATGGAAATTGTGGTAGCTCCCAGGGTTTTGAGTAGCTTGAGACCTAAGAGGAGGGCTTCATACTCCGCCATATTGTCTGTACATCTAAAATTGAGTCTATAGGCATGGCCTTGTGCATGATTCTCGTAAGTATTGTAAATCCACACTCTAGCCCCTGCTCCTAACTTGTTAACTGCACCATTAAATTCTAAATACCATGAGACTTCTCGTCCGAGGCGTGTATTGGGGATTCGCATGGTGTGCAGAGCGGATGAGTTGGTGACTTCTGTTTCGGGATTTTCTTCTTGTCCTGTGCTGGTTGCCCTAGCTGTGGAGACAATTTCATGCGAATTGGCAACTGATCTCTTATTGGCATTGGTTTCTTGCTCTAGGGATAACGGTTTGTCAGGAGTTGGAGGGCTTGTACTATCATTAAACAAAATAAAAGAATCCATATCAGAATGGATTGAGTATATTGGAAAATTTTGGGGTTTCTCGTCACTACTTACCACATACTTCATTAATGTCTCCCTATAAAGTCTCTTTGGTTGCCCAAAGACAGATATAGTGGCGTAAGAGAGGTCGAGTTGAAGGGATCCTTGCAATTTTGCTCCCCATGATCTGGATAGCAGCATGCCATACTTCGTGGGGATTTCAGCAACTACTACGTCCATTAAGATTGTCTTGTTGGAAAACTGGACTAGGGATATGCAAATATCTTTGATTAGGCCTAGACACTTGACCTGACTTGAATCAAATGAATACAGATCTTTATAGGCTCAGGTGACATCGAGATTCAACTTTTCCATTACAGCTTTGGGCATGAGGTTATGTGAGGTGCCTGAGTCAAACATAGCATTGTGCAGTATCTTATCGTGTATTTGCAAGCTGACATAGAAAGGCGGAACAGGTCCATATGTTGTTTTTCCATCAACCTCTGGCCCGAAAAGTAGTTCAGGGGTGTCATCTAGAATGTTTACATCCATCCCTAACTTCCGAAAATTGAAGTGATTTTTGAATTTGTTGTCTATATACGTCATGCTTAGCCAGTTCTGAGAGGGGAATGGAGATTTTGAGTTTTCCAATTTTTGTTTCTAGGCTGAATGGTTTTTCTATTGGGTTCTGGGTATTGACAGTGGTGAACTTTTATTTTTCAGGCGTACTCTCTGTATTCTCTTTTGGAGCATCCGTATCACGGTGTATGACCATTTGCGGTATCTCCGTTCTGGGAAAATTTTCGGGAATGCTCTTTAGATCTTTTTCCGGATGGGGAGTGGGCAAGGGCTGCTTCATAGAACCATGTGTATCTGTTACATCTTCCATAATAACTTGTTGAGAATTTGGGCCATGGCTGTCAGTTGTCTGACCGTTGGTGCTCTTCGCTTTAGCTTTGTTGGGATGTTTGCTATCTCTTGCTTTGCTAGGCGGAAAAACATCGACAATCCATGTTCTTAGTTTGTATTGCTTATGAAATTCGTATATAGCAGTGTCATAACCTTGTTTAAAGTCAAAGGACTCGCCCGATTTGGTGCGGAATTGTTCTAAATTAAGGTATGGTCGGTTTTCTTCCGTGAGGAAGGAATGCTGTTCGTTTTCTAAATCAACCAGGTTCATTAGGGTCCCGTCTGTGGGATCAGCGGATGTAGATGCCTCAGCATAGTTTTCTTGAAAAGGAGGTCTAATGTCGTGATCCTGACTGGCCCTACCTACGTTCAAATTTTGGGTCTTTCTGAAATTTGGGTTCCTTGCGGCATTGGGCTGTTGACTTTCCCACGAATTTTTCCTCTCCACGTTGTCTAATCTATCTCCCAGCCTGTTCATGGAACTGACGACCGCATCAAGCTTCTGCTCGAAAGATGAGGGTTCTTCTTTGAAAGTGGTTTTTCTCTCGGATCTGGTTCTGTTTCTTTTAGCGATTAGGTTTGCTTCCATGCTTACTGAGGCGTCTTGCATTTCTGCGAGGCTTTGAGGGGCTCTTTCCCTTAATTGATACGCCATCTTGGCATCAAAGCCATTTGGGAATTTGTATAAAGCAAGGTCCGGTGGAGGTCTTAAATTTGGTGGTATCGCGTTGTAAACATTGTTAAATCTGACACAGTAATCCAGAACAGCTTCCCCAGGTCCTCTCTTGATAGACTCATATTCGGATAGTATGTGCAGGGGGTCCTTCTTTTTCTCCCATCTGTTAATGAAAGTTTGGTATAGGGCTTTTGGGTTTAGTATTGAATTAGGTGGAAGTTCCCTAAACCAGGTTCTGACATCACCGGTCAGACTTTGAACAAAGATCTTCATTCTTACGCTATCATCATCTATCTCATAACTCTCGAAATAATCCTGCACTTTCTTTGTATGTTGTAGGGTGATGCAAGAGGTTGTGCCGTCGAAGTAAGTGATTTTTGATTGGTAATCCTGAGGCATTGCCCCGGGATTAGCAGGTAATTGTAATGGTGAATATCTAGCCATGATGACGGGGATGAGCGGAACACCTAAGGCGAAGGGGATTACGGGAATAACAGGGGAAGAAGGAGTAGTCGAAGTGGTAGGGATATGGGATAGAGGTGTGGTGGAGCTACTTGGAGAAGGGGGTGATGAGCCAGGGGAGCTCGGGGTGGACCGGAATAGAACTTTGACAGGGGTTGGTACAACAAGTGGCTGAACTGTTTCAGGACTAACAGGGGTCTGGTAATCTTTTTGTTTTTGTTTCCTAACGATATTAGGAATTAAATTAGGATTTTCAACGATGGGCGGGTTATTTGGATCAGGATTTGATCATGTATTACGTGTTTGTTTCTTAGGAGCTAGCTTCTAATATGTCTTTGAAAATCTTCTAATAAATATGCAACCACAGGTCAGCCGATCCTTTCACAAGACGACTTCTTCCTCTGTAAGGCTGCAGAATGGTTTCATTGATTTATCTGAGGAGATCCCCAATGGAGTCACCATTATGTTATCACTCAGGTTGTCCCTAGGCTCCTAATAGGGATATGTTCGAGGTAACCACAAACCAATCTTCTGATTGCAGGTTCTAGCCCACCTGCAATCGGAGAGGGCTCTCTCCTTTTGATTCAACCTTAGTTGATGATTTTAGGCTAGCTTTCTGACTTCAAGGGAATGTTGGTTGTGATTGGAAAGAAGGTAGGATTCTCGAATAGAGAGGCAAGGTAAGGAGTGATAAGTTTCGAACCATTGGGCATGGAGTCACAGATTGAGGCTTGCGAGCGTTTTCTTGGTCACAAGGGGATACGGAGCGGGATAGCCACACAGGATACAATTTTCTGTCTGCTGAAAGTACAGAATGAACATCAGGGATGAAATACAAAGGAGAATCATTTCATCATGCTGAAAAGAGGAGAAATGGATGAATGGGATCCAGGAGCAGTTAAGAATTCCTAAACATGCACTCATATGTGAAAGAAACAACGTAAACAAGATCATTTAAGAATACATGCTCATAACTATTTCTGAAGAAAACATTGAGAAATGCAGAAATTGAACTTAAGGTGTAATGAAACAAATCTTAAGCTATTCTTTTTTCTTGCAATTTAGAAGGCAGTATGGTGGCAAAAAACATAAAATTAAACAAAGGAGAGAACACTTATTGGATCATGTAGAAGCACAGGAATTCCGTAATCATTCCTTAGCCAAGAGAAAACATCAAGTAGTTTCGCAATCCATGCTTTCAACAATCTTTGATTATAGAAATTATGAAAGTTACAGTGCGAGTCTCTTCTCGGAGAAAATGCTGGAAAGAAGACTGACCAACAACTACTACTAACCAACCAACCCCTCACAACATTGCTCAGGGTGGTATTTATAAGCAAAATATCGGAAAGACATCATTACAAGTGACCTAGACAGGTCTGCTAGAAAACTTTTCAAAATTCTAAGTGTTGCTGGAATTAAATGCAAGTAAATCTTTTTGGCTGCGCTGGGGGCAGCTGGATCGGAACAGGTGACGAGGTGGCCCTTGGGGGCTAGATGCGATGCTGCTGGAATGATTGTGCTTCGGGAACTACAGTTCGGATCTGGTGTGAATTAAATGTGCAATTTGGTACAAATATCCTCATTGGGCTCGACCCCATCATAAGCGGGCGTGAACTCATCTCCATCCCCGAGTGGCTCCTAATCTTTCTACACAGCAAAGGATTCTTCACATGGGACAAGCTCATTGATGGTTGGCGAGGCCCCCTCCCTTCATGGAAAACAACCGTTGATCTTTGTATGTTAGAGCCTATGGCTAGCCTATGGAACACTGTCAGGAATGCCTTAAGATGTTGCGGTTTTCACAAATCAAGGCCACACGATTATCTCATCTGGAAGTCGTCTATGACAGAAGAACAGGTTCGCGTCAAGGAAACTTATGCTGACCTGATTGGTTTATCTCCCCAACCATCTCTCCCCATTTTCCCTATAGTCTTTTGGAAAACAGGCTGCGCTCCGAAACTCATATTTTTCTCATGGCTGGTGTTTAACAACAAAAATCTTTCCTAAGATAATTTAAGAAAAAGAAAGTGGCAAGGGCCGAGCAGGTGTATCTTATGTAGAGCAGAAGAAGAAACAAATTTTCACATGTTCTTCAATTGCAACTCCATACTGCGTCTTTGGCACGAATTGGCTGGCTTATATGGTTTCCCCCAGGTCAGTCACGTTTCTACACACGCTGCTTTCGAATGGTGGAGTGGTCAATGGGACTCATGGCGCTCCCTCTTTATCATTGTCATATGGTGTACATGGAGGTGGAGGAACCGGGCTATCTTTAAGGAAGCCAAGGAGCCTCTCGTTGATATTCTACAACACATCATTACCATCCACGACTCTGTTCCGATAAAGCCTCCCAAATTGAAAGCAATCAACAGAATTGGTCAAAAAGATCTTCAAGCCCTCCTCCCAATGGCCTTCTTTGATGGCGCCGCCCAGCAGAACACATGTGGTTGTGGAGCTCTCATTATCATGGACAAGGATCTTCGGTACAACCTCTCTTGGAATTCTGGAATGGGCACCTACAACCTGGCTGAAGCAAAGGCCCTTGTTGGTCTTCTTGCTTTTTGTGTTTATTTTGATATTCACACCATCTCCATCTTCGGGGACTCAAAGATCATGGTCGATCATGTAAATGGAAAATGCTTCATTAACCGCCCCCGCCTCTCTGCCTGGATGGACAGAATCATGTTCTTTTGGGGCCACTTGAGAGATTGCACCATCAAGCACATCTATAGGGCACAGAACCAGCTTGCAGACAGCCTGTCCAAGAATGGTCTTCATCTTGATCCAGGCTGCTGGTCCTTGGAGGTAAAGTCTGGAGGGGAAGTATTTTCCATTTTGGACTTCTCTCTCCCAAGCTTTTGATTATCAGTTCTGGTTCTCTTTACCTTTTTTGTTTTCCTTTGCTTTTGTTTGGCATATATATGTTTTCTCCGCCGTTTTCCCCTTTACTTAATGCATGATGTGTCTCATCTACACGGATCTGTTTGTATTTGTGATCCATATCCCCATCTTATTTGGTCTCATCAGCAAGATATGTACCATTTTGTAACTGTTATTTTGTATCTGGTGTCATCAGCGGGATATGCTCCATATTATAACTGTTATATTGACTCAATATTTTTTCTTCCTAACGAAAAAAAAAGAAAAAAAACTGTAGAGTAGCAACTCTATGCGTCCCAAGTTCAAATTCTCTTACAATCACAATCCTTTGGTCTACATAATTATTTAACTTCACCACCAATCTCTCACTTCGATTCCTCAAACCTTCGCAACCACCCAATGGCTAAACCCTCTTCAAATCAGAACGACCACAGCAAACTCGAAAACCGCTCACTGAAGTCACGGCAATTCAAGGACATTCGAATGAGAAAATGGGGGAAATGGGTATCCGAAATTCGAATGCCCAATTCCAGGGGCAGAATTTGGCTGGGCTCCTACGACACCCCGGAAAAGGCTGCGCGTGCCTTCGACTTTACTGCGTATTGTCTGAGAGGATCCAAGGCCGACTTCAATTTTCCTTATTCCCTCCCGGACATTCCTGATGCCTCTTCTCTATCTCCGCAGCAAATTCAAGCTGCCGCAGCCAAATTCGTCGTGGAAGAAATGTGGCTGCCTTCCAAAGGTAACACGGTGCATATTCCCTACCCCTCTTCTCTATCTCCGTTGCAAATTCAAGCCGGCGCAGCCAAATTCCCCGTAGAAGAATTATGGCTGCCTTCCGAAGATCACGCAATGTCCTGTTACTACTGTTCGAAAGCTGAATCTGGGGTTGAAGGCCAAGAGATTTCAGTGAAGCAAGGTCCCACATTTTGGGATTCAGTTCTTAAAGATCTGGACAGTAACGACTCTGTAAGTTTAGAGGATTTTTCTCTGTTAGACGTGTATATGGAGAGGATTTTTCTCTGTTAGACGTGTATACGGAGGATTATGGGTTCCTTTTCCGGCCGAATGAAGAGTGTGGACCAGGGGCTTTCTAGTTTACTTTTAGTGCCGCCGGTGATTCTGCCCTGAAAGTTCAAATGAATGGCTATACTTGACCTCTCACAAATGGGAGGCAGAGCCACCGATGACATTGGCGCCATCTGTTGTCTCTCTTATATGTATTCTATTAAATTCATTTATTCAATTTTACAAAATTCCCTAGCATGGAAAAATACCTTTATTTTTTATTTTATTTAAACATGTATAAATGATTTAAATTTCTGTAAAGTTAAATTTCAAAATTTTTATAATATGAAAATTCTAAAATTAATTAATCTTATAAATCATTTTATTGATTTCATATTATAATTTTTTCCAGGTTTCAAACTTGAAATTTAGTCTTCATGATGTAATGGTCAAGTGGGAAGGTTTGGTGCCTACAGGTCTTGTGATCAAGTCTTGAGCAAATTGTTATTTTCCAGCAATTGTTATTTTTTCCAGCCATAAAGTTTTCTCTTATATATATATTTATATAATATATATATACTATATATATATATATAATATATATCAAGGTTCTAGGGGATCAATTTTTTCAAGGTGTAAACATTTTATTAAGTTATGTACTCTAAAAGAGGTTTGCACTTCAAGAGATTTGATCCCTCTTGGCTCTTGTGAGATCCGTGGTTAATATGGATCTACACTACCACATGGATCTACACCAGTTTAGTTCTATTGCTTGACAAGGCCTAAAAATCCAATTTAGGGGTGGTAGGAGTGACCCTGAATGCAATTTTCTATCCAGTAAATAAATCTATTTTCAAAGCGATCTTTCTTTAAAATAACAAATAAGAAGAAGTTTCTTACTCTATGGAAGGAATTAACCATTTCTAACATGATGAACATTCCTTTTTCTTTCGTTTTTGTGCTTGAGTGAATAACTTCTTGCACCAAAATGATGTTATCAACTATTTATCTTTAGCTTACAAAACCTCGATTTTATGAAATTAGCTTAGGTAATAACATCTTAAGGCAAGATATAATAATGTTTTCCACAATTTTATAAGAAAATTTGGCCTTCAAACTTAAGAATGATTAATGGTTCTTTTAGACAGACTATGAGGTTCTTTGGGATATTAGGCCTTTATATCTTTAAGAAAGAATACCTTCCATATTTTCTAAGATTTGGTCTTTGGCCTTAACAATTGGTTCTGCATCCTCTTTATTTTGAAATGTTAGGGTTAATTTAAGATAGTGTTAATAAACGGCTATTATAATTATTGTAATTATGTTGATAGATGTATTTATTTTGGAATGCGTTTTTTAGAATTTTAATTTAATTATTAATACTTATTATGTGAATAATATGGATTTAACTTACACGAAATATTTTAGAATATTTTTAGTAGTATTTATAATTCAAGATTGAAATTTATCTAAAAAATAGTTGTCTTTTTGTTTTTTAATTAATTTGATTAACTAAAAAGAAAATAATAATATGGGCAAGTGTCATATGAAATGAATTATGATTTTTTTGACATGTAGTATTCATAAGCCATGGCATTGGCCAATGTTTTGTAGCATTATAAGTTACGAATCTCCATAGTAAATTTGGAGATGTATATATGTTTAGCCTATATATTAATATTTTTTAAATTAATAATAATAATAATAATGCTAATTATTTTGATATTCTTAATCTCAACAATGTGAGATGTATGATCAAGTAAGTTCTTTTTTTTTTTTTTTTTTAAGCATGGATTGATGTCTATCAACATTTATAGTCATTTTAATTTATATAATTACATAACACTAGGTATTTTTATCAATATAACTTTGGAAAGTAATGAGTGATACATATGCATAAATTAAGAAAAGAAACAAATTAGATTAATTTTTAATAATATATTATTACTAAACTATGAAGGATGAAAATATATTTTAAATTTTTATGAAGAATCACATTTAAAGTAGATAAAATTAGGAAAAATAATTTCAACAAACCAAAGTCATAATATGTTCCTACATTCAAAACTATATTTATAATGTGGCGAATATAATGTTTACTGTAACTAGGGTTTTTAAAACAACAAATTTTTACACTAAGTGATGGTGAGAATGAGCAGAAAGGTACCTTTTTCCTATAAACCTAGTGAGTTAAGGTGCCGAAATGAGAACATCTAAGAAGATAAAAGAGTTATCATTTTGGATTTCCATAGTAAATAAGATGTGAGATGAAATGTTGTTAAGATGGTTGAAAAAATAAGTAAAAAAGGGTTAGTCATAATATCAATCAACAAAAATATCATTAACAAATCCAAATTAACACCTAATTCAAAATGCAATTTGTTCAATATTAATTCTTCAAAATATTCCATAAAAAACATTGACAACTATTAGAAATATAGAAAATCTCATACCTTTTAATTTTTAGGGAAGATATTAAAATTATTATACATTCCTTTTAATTAAATATTATATAAAATATATATTTGTTATATTAATTAGGTTTTTTATATTTTTATATTATATTTAAATTTTTAGTATGCAATTATTATAATTTATTTATATCTTGAAACAAATCAATATATGTATATATGGGAAGTGGTTGAGGATGGAAGTTACTTTGTCGGAATCAAACTATCTCAATAGGCATTCAAGATCGACTAAACTTCTCACAACCTTCGTGATAGCATCCGAGTGTGAATAGATCATTCTTCTATCCAATAAACAAGCTAGCCCTTCCCTAAAATCAACCTAATTTCAAAAGAAGAAGAAAAATAAAGTTAAATAAACCTAAAACTTAAAAAAATGAGAATATAGAATTATATGATATATTTTTGAATGCTTAGAAAATCCCCTTTACCAAAAGTAAAGAATTCAAAAAAAAAGAAAAACACAATACACATTATTTCTTAATATGATAAAATCCATTACACTTTCAAGAAATTTGTTAATAAGATAAATGATTGTCATATTAATTTTATATCAATTAAAAAAAGTAATATTAAAATATTCAAATTTCATTACAAAATACTATATACAATAAAATAGTATTTAGGTAACTAAATTTCCAGGTGTATATTGATTAAAAATATTAATTTCAAATCTATTTATTAATAAATAAGGATGAATTAGTTAATAGATATTTAAAGACACAAATCTTATTTAATTCATAATAACAACATTATTATTAATAATAATTTGTTTTTTTTAATATTACCAACTTAGGTGTAATTTAAATATAATATAAATTTTTTAATTATTATTATATGTTGTACTAAATGTTTTAAAATAAACAAATTCAAATCCATTCGAAGTAAATACATCCTTCTAAATAAAAAACTATTAAAGTGATGCGTTGAGAGATAAAGGTAACCTAAAATTCGTACAAAATTTACCCAAAAAAATTCCAAAAAAAACCCAAAGTTGACATTGGATAGTTATACGAACGCTGTCAAAAAAAATGGGTTGTGGTTTCTTGAACCATGTGAATTTAAATTTGGTGTGCCAACTAAAATTCATTACATAAAGCATCTCTGACTTCAACGAAACTAGAAGTATTGCGCTCATCAAATGAGAGTCATGGTTGACATCAAATGCCCCTATATTTGAACTCAAAAGTCCATCCCGCGTTTGCTAATCGGCCAGTTGTACAAAACAGCGCATTCTTTTTATACATATCTGCCACAACATAAACACTGGCAGCCTCATCCCTCAACAGATATTCACCTGCACTACTATAGTAGCACATCTATGCGTCCCGAGTTCAAATCCTCTTACAATCACAATCCTTTGTTCTACATAATGATTTAACTTCACCACCAATCTCTCACTTCGATTTCTCAAACCTTCGCAATCACCCAATGGCTAAACCCTCTTCAAATCAGAACGACCGCAGCAGACTCGGAAACCGCTCACTGAAGTCACGGCAATTCAAGGGCATTCGAATGAGAAAATGGGGGAAATGGGTATCCGAAATTCGAATGCCCAATTCCAGGGACAGAATTTGGCTGGGCTCCTACGACACCCCCGAAAAGGCTGCGCGTGCCTTCGACTTTGCTGTGTATTATCTGAGAGGATCCACGGCCGAATTCAATTTTCCTTACTCCCTCCCGGATATTCCCGACGCCTCTTCTCTATCTCCGCAGCAAATTCAAGCCGCCGCAGCTAAATTCGCCGCTGAAGAAACGTGGCTGCCTTCCGAAGGTAACACGGCGGATATTCCCGACGCCTCTTCTCTATCTCCGCTGCAAATTCAAGCCGCCGCAGCCAAATTCGCAGCCGAAGAAATCTGGCTTCCTTCGGGAGATAACGCGGTGGATATTCCTTACTCCTCTTCTCCATATCCGCCGCAAATTCAAGCCGCCGCAGCCAAATTCCCCGCAGAAGAATTCTGGCTGCCTTCCGAAGATCACGCAATGTCCTCTTACTACTGTTCGAACGCTGAATCTGGGGTTGAAGGCCAAGAGATTTCAGTGAAGCAAGGTCCCACATTTTGGGATTCAGTTCTTGAAGATCTGGACAGTAACGACTCTGTAAGTTTAGAGGATTTTTCTCTGTTAGATGTGTATACGGAGGATTATGGGTTTCTTTTCCAGCCGAATGAAGAGTGTGGACCGGGGGCTTTCTAATTTACTTTTAGTGCCGCCGGTGATTCTGCCCTGAAAGTTCAAATGAATAGCTATACTCGACTTCTTACAAATGGGAGGCAGAGCCGTGGATGACATTGGCGCCATCTGTTCTTTTATATGTATTCTATTAAATTCATTTATTCAATTTTACAAAATTCCATACTATGGAAAAATGACCTTTATTTTTTATTTTATTTTAACATGTATAAATGAATTAACATCCGTAAAGTTAAATTTCAAAATTTATATAATACATAAATATTGAAAATTCTAAAATCAATTAATAGTATAAATCATTTTATTAATTTGATATTATAATTTTTTTTCACTATTTTGAATGACTATTTTTGGAAATAAGATTTGAAATTTAGTTTTGATGATGTAGTCCAATGATCAAGTGGGAAGGTTTGGTGCCCATAAGTCTTGTGGTCAAGTTTTGAGCAATAGATGAGTGAGCCATTGTTATTTTCCACTCATAAGTTTTCTCCTTTTTATTAAACAAATGGATAGCAAATTGCATTAGAGGAAACTCATTGAGTAGAGAGACTCATTTTACAGTTTTCTCTATTTTATTAAACAAGGGATCAAAGTTTTCAAGGTGCAAACATTTTATTCAAGTTTAGCACTCTAAAAGAGGTTTGCACCTTAAGAGATTTGATCCCTCTTTGCTCTTGCGAGATCGTTAAGATGGATATACACTAATTTAATTCTATTGCTTGACAAGGCCTAAAAATCTAATTAGGGGTGGTATTAGCAGGTCCTCCATGCAATTTTCCATCCAACTAATAAATTTACTTTCAAAGTGAAATTTCTTTAGGATAACAAATAGGAAGAAGTTTCTTACTCTATCGAAGGCATTAGCGAGTTCTAACATGATCAATATTCATTTTTACTTCCTTCTTTTGCTTGAGTGAATAGCTTCTTGCACCAAAATGATGTTATCCACTATTTATCTTTAGCTTACAAAACCTCCTTGATTTTATTAAATTAGCTTGGGTAATAGCATCTTAAGGCAAGATATAATATTGCTTTTCCACAATTTTATAAGAAATTTGGGCCTTCAATGATCCGGATTTAAACAGGAACGCAATAGATTACAGAGATAACCATAAATACAGAGATGCGATAACCATAAATAAAGAGATGCAGCGGAAATAACACTTCATTTCATTAATGGAAAATACCGAAATATGCTTACAACCAGAATTGGAAATAAACCAGCTAGGACGATGGTAGCTTATCTCTGAGAAGAGATGTGCGGCTACATGTCTCTGAACTGTTCCGAACTTGTGTTACAATGAGGCTCGAAGGCCTATTTATTATTGAGAAACAATGGAAAACCCTTCACATTCCAAAACCGACCCTTAGAAGATGAAACGCCAAATTGTGGGCCCCGTTTTGGGTAAATTGGTACATCAATTTCCCGGGGTCGTAACTTTGGCATACGATCTCCGTTTGACGCGTATGATAGCTCGTTAGAAAGATCTATCCGAGAACTACCACTTTGGGAAGGGCAACATTGGTCCATGGACCCATGTTGCCCCCAGATTTCCCAAAAAACGTCGTTTAGGGCCTCAAAACGGCTCCGGAAGTTCAGTACCCGAAAAACTGCTAAAAATAGTAAATTGTGCTACAAATTAGGAAACTGAAAATGCTGAAAGAGACAATGATGGGGGTCCAGATGGACTTGGCAGGTGGCCCCCAATATCCACCTGGATCATTCAAACTTAAGAATAATTTCGGGTTCTTTAGACAGAGTATGAGGTTCTTTGGGATTTGAGACCTTCATATCTTTAAGAAAGAACACCTTCCATATTTTCTAATATTTGGTCTTTGACCTTAGTAATAGGTTTTGCGTCCTCTTTATTTTGAAATGAATTGAGGATTCAAACTTCATCCTTAAATGGAAATTATTTTATACTTGAACTTTTGGGGTAGCCTCTTGGGTCTTCACAGGGCCTCGATCTATGGAATTTATACTTCAATTTGGTCAAGTATTTTGGATACCTACAACTCTCTTCTAATGTCTTCAACTGAGAATTGAGTCTCTTTTATAAACATAACTTCGAGCTAGGGTTTATGGATCAAGCTCTAGAGATTAGCTTGAGGTTACTCTTTCAGCCATAGATCTCACACCACGCTGATTTTTCTAGTGCAACTTATACAAGCACTTATTTCTGAAACTTGATAATTACTTCTAATGATGTACAAGATTACTTTGCACTTTCAATGTATCATTACGAAATTACACATTCATAAATTGAACCATAAAGACAATAGAGAAATAAAGATCACAATGCACAAAGAGACAACAAGATTTTACCCTGGGATAACCCACTAAGGAAAAAAATTGGACCAATCTTTTCCTTAGAAAATTAATGCAACAAGAAATACATCAAAGTCAAACTAACTGAAAGGTCCTCCACCAAGTGTCCAAGTTGGCCCTCCTCAATATGATTGCAACCATAAGAGTACAAAAATAAGACAAAGAATTTCAACTCCCTTTTCCACAAATGTTTGGCCCTTTTCCACAGATATGTATGATGGAAATTCAGGGGATATTCACAGAGACAAACCACAAATTTCCTTGCTCCTCTTATAGAGAGATAAATCAGAGAATCCAACTTATTTACAAGGAATAAACTTGTCCTTAATATGCTTCTTTAATCTCCTTCATTCTACTCCTTGATTTCCTTCATATGGTTAGAAGATACTAATTAATGATGCTAAGATTGAACAATGATGGAGAGAAGGAAGAGTGAATCTAATATATAAAGGTCCATAGGGCGGATGGGTGCCTTTAATAGCTGGGCCGACTGTTGGGTTGTGTTATATTATTTCCATGACTAGCCCATGTAGTTAATCGGGGGGCTAAAGCCCCCCCTTCGTTGCACCGATTGCGCAGCGGGGGGGGGGTCACCAAGGGGGGCGGCAACCCCCCTTGTCTAGGGGGTTTGAGGTGGGTAGTTAGCCCCCCTCTACGGGGTTCAGGGCAGCGCCCTGGGAAAAAAAAAATGGACCCTATATTAGGTTGGGCGGACCTACCTATGGTTTTGTGCATAGTTTTCGCACATGTTTTGGATGCGATGGTTTTCGGTCCATGGTTTTGGACGCGATGGTTTTTGGTCCATGGTTTTGGACGCGATGGTTTTCGGTCCATGGTATTAGATGCTTCGACATGTATAAATACGTATTGTAACATTGAAAGGAACATGATGAAAAATCAATCTGGTCGTCCCGGTTTTGGGATCCAGGGGAAAATCTCTGTGTATATGTGTTTTATGTGTTATGCTCTCCCAATGTTTATTTTCTATGTTTTATTATTAAAATGCAGGTAATTTCTGTACGAGGTTAAAACCTACACCGACTTTGATAACTTATGGTGCCAAAACAAAAATTCAAAAAAATATCTTTTGAATAAATAAAAAAATAATTTTCTTTTCTTGCACGCATGAAGAACATGCTTCGAATAAATTTTATTTTTACACATATAATTTATATTTCATCATGACATGTACAAATGAAAAATTATGAAGACCGGCCATAGCTACAAAAATTCAAAATGGACTTCATTCCATTCCATAATCCTTGCACTCTAAAACTTGATCTCTATCTATGGCATATATATGTAAGTTATGCACACTGGCTCTATAGTTAATAGACTGATCTGAAGCATTAAGTGTGTACAACCTCACCTATACTTAGTCCAAGATGTATCCATTAAAAACAATTTACCTTAACATCAAATTGATGGACCAATTTGCATGTAATAGCACCCTACTTTGTGCTCACAATAATCACACAAACTCTGTCAAAAGTGCGTTGCATTATTCTTAGTAGATCACACCCTTTCTCACTTCATATAACCCTTGAGAAGAACCATCTCACTGTATATACAACTCATGCATATACTAACTAGAAACCAATTGATTCAACACCTTTCGAATTAACAATAACGCAGAACAACTCAACGAGGGACCAAATCAATGCCATGAATGTGTTCCACAATGATCTAGATTGATCAATGACATAATATATTTATTTCATTTTCCCAATTGCTCAAATTTGAAATAAACATTCCACTACATCAATCTTTAATGGGTTTACACTAATAAGGACCACATCCATAGAGTAATGACCAGACCAATGCTCGACTTGGAGGATTAATGTGTTTCATTAAATCATAATGTTAATAAGCATTGCATTAACATTATTTTGGAGGGAAAAATCAAATAGTGCGTTGAAGACCAAGTCAACAGTTCAATCTCAAACGAGTTTCATGGTTAATTTCAATTTGATCAAGTTATCACTTCTAGCAATCAAACCGTTAATACATTCACACATCGACCTTAGACCAAATCAGTTCAATAGAAAGTGACACGTTGAAGACTAAGCCAACTAGCCTGATTGCTGACATATTTCAATGTGTTCACATCTCAACCACTATCAATTAACCAAATCAAGCTCCATTGACCAGATCAACACCATTATCAATTCAATCCACTACCAAAATAGTTAATTCAATCAATCCATACCAAGTGGAATGGTTCAATTTATGAATGTGTAATTACTTAATGATACATTAAAAGTGAAAAGTAATAATTTACATCATTTGAAGCAATTATCAAGTTTCATAAATAAGTGCTTGTATAAGTTGCACTAGAAAAATCAATAGTCCATACACCAATGCACATGTGGACAAAGAAAGAGAGCTAGATACAATGGGAAGGTGTGTGCATTGAGCCAAAGTGATACATGTGTGTATAACTGAGAATGTTTTACAGAAGAAGTGTGATTGGAAAAGATACACATTGCCCATGGTTGGATAGTGTGTTGAAGGGAAGAATGATGCCTGTAGCTGAACAATTTGAGTGAATATAGCCTATGATGGGTCAATTGGTGACAGAGAAAGTACACATGTCCTTGTAATAGAGTGTGCATGGCGATGGAGTAACAATTGTGTATGGATCTGTAGTTGATCATGCATGACACCTATAGCTGATGAGATCAAGGAACCTGTGTGCTTGAGACAGAGCTTGTGAATCTAATGATTGTATTCATTATTGCAGGGGATTAGAGATTGGTGTTACATGGTTGAGTTAATACTTTGGTTTTATTATAGAATTTTGTAGCTTATGTATTGCCTTGTAATGATTAGCCTAGTGTGTGTTGATGTATTGAGGGTTTAGTGTTGTTAGTAAGATTTGAATACTACTACGTAATGGGTTAATTTTTTAGGGCTAAGTCATTTGTTGTAGAGATATATGATGCCACGTGTTTATGGCTTTGTATGTACTTTTCCATTATGTGTTTGAGTTGTACTAGTTGAGTGTGAGAACAAAGGTATGTTGAGGGTTTGATGATAGGTGTCTACAAGTTTGTTGTTGAGTGAGAGAGAATATTATTGAGAGGGTGTGAGAGCATTGAGTGGTTGATTCAGAAAGGAGAGTTTGTATTCAGTTAAAGAGCTTAGAGTTGTATATGGGTTTAGTGTGAAAATGGAAAAAACAAGGCCTTATGGTATTTGATTTTGATTCAAGTGGATCCTAGTTTGAAACAATGTGAAAGAAGGTCCACAAGAGAGCTTGAAGGTTGGGGCCTTTAGTGATAGCAAGTGGTGGGTTGCAGTTTCAGGTTGTAGCAACATCCTTCAAGTAGTGCCCTAAGAACTTGGCAGTAGAGGCTTCTATCCAATGGTGGCTAGAAAAAATATTAGGTGTTAGGGCATCCAACATGTGGTAGTCTGCAAAGTTCTGACGGGGAATGCCCTGAAGTGATATTTTCTCGCTTGATTTGCAAGTTGTAGCTTGCACACTCGTGGTGGTGAGTGCATATGATGGAAAAAGAAGATTTGCATTAATAAGAATAAGAGTGAAACAACTATTATTAAATTTACAACTATTTTTTTTAAATAACAAAAATATGTTTGGGCATAAATTCAAATCCATTACAAGTAAATGCATCTTTCTAAATCAAAACTATTAAAATGCGGTGTTGAGAGATAAAGGTAAATTCAAATCCATTACAAGTAAATGCATCTTTCTAAATCAAAACTATGAAAATGCGGTGTTGAGAGATAAAGGTAACCTAAAATTTGTTATTCGTATCAAATTTCGTACACAATTTACCCAAAAAGACTCCAAAAAGGAACGAAACATTGACATTGGAGAGTTAGACGACGCTGTCAAAAAAGATTGGGTTGTGGTGGCTTGAACCAAGTCAATTAAAATCTGGTCTACCAACTAAAATTCAGAAAGGTAAAAGATCTCTGACTTCAACGAAACTAGAAGCAATGCGCTCATCAAATCAGAGTCGTGGTTGACATCAAATGCCCCTATTTGCATTTCAAAAGTCCATTGCGCGTTTGCTAATCGGCCAGTTGTACAAAACAACATCCGCGCGCATTCTTTCTATACGTATATTCAACCCTCAACAGATATTCGCTTGCACTAGGGGAGAGATTCCTATTTTTGTGCAGGGACCAGTAGTTGATATAATACTGGTCCCACCAAACCACCAGTGATTAAGACTTTTGAAACCAAAATTTAAACAGAAATAAATAACATTATGTTTAAATAAGTTTTAAATTATGTCCAAAAATCACCCATATATTAACTAGGCCCACAACTGTCCATAAATAGTATTTAACTATTTAATATTACAAAACATATTGACCCAAGTAGAAAACAGCTAGAGCCATAAAGGCTTCCAAACTGGTCTATTCCAGAAGTACAAAACAGCGGTCACTTCAACCCCCACTCCTTAGAACTGCAACTTTGCATCCCAAATAAATATGCTGACCTGCACATAACAAAAGGAATGTATGTCAGCCATAACTGCTGTGTTGTTCAACAACTAAACACCCTATGTTCAATAAATGACACCCAACCCAACAACAATTAAATCCAATTTGTTCAATAAATGACACCCAACCCAATAAGAATTAAATCCACTTTGTTCA